>DWLI01000070.1:0-32705 GCA_018249915.1 Cecropterus dorantes dorantes
CACCGTGGTGAATGTTTATTCTCCTAATCATAAATGTGAGTAAAAAAGTGGATTTCAGCATATACTCGATGACTACAAAAATCTGCAGCCGGATCCCGTACTATGACTAATAATCCCTAATTAATTTTCTACCGGAGCCACAGCTCGAAGGCATTGGGCTGTAGGCAACCTAAGCTAAAGTTGTAAGTCCTTGATAAAATATAACAAGGATTCAAAAGTAATTTAGATAGACATAGAAAGATTGTACGTTTTACATAATAGGACGTGAATGGTAGGTTAAAAAACTTTTTAATATTCTTACTATATTACTCGAGAGAATTAAAGTTAAAAGAGAATGCGAAACAATTAGTGAACAGTAATTAAAATAATTCAAACACATTAATTGTTATGAATGTAATGACACAAACAGACATTACAATTTTTATAGTATAGACAGTAAATAGATACACAAATAATTAATAGAACATAATTTACTTTAAAGATAACTTTTATAAGGTTTTTGGCCATTCATTACGAAGACCGTAGACGGTCATTGGATTAAGATGGTTGCCTTATGTAAGTTATAGAATCATGTTACAAAAGATATAAATATTAGATGTTATCTTTGATTTTAAATGAATAGAAACAAAAATTTGTAAATCAATAGTCTACTAGGTATACGTATGAAATTTATGACATCGTAGTTTTTTTTAATACACAAAAATACTATTTATTTTAGACTGGCTATTATGTTTATACTTAAATATATTGGAATATGTATAACATATTCTGAATACAAGACATTCAAGTAATAATAAAACATTGGAGGAATAAAACCAAAGGAATGCAAATATATTGTTTTATGCCATTGCACTAAACACCAAAGTATCAGAGTGCGTTTAATTCTTAAGCAGGCATAATAAACAGATTAATCACATTCCAGATTACTTTATGGTGGGAACAAAGTTACAAAATGACAATTTCCTGAACACCATCTTTGTTCACGACTCACTAAACTTTCGATGTCACTGAACTTTTTGTGATGTTACTGTCTTAAAAACGAGTTTGATATAAAAGTTTAGTGTTTTTTTGCTTCAATACAACAATAAGCTACAGAAATGTGTACCACCTCCGTTCTGACCCTTGGAACACAAGCTTTGTTGAGCAATTTAGTTTTTAAAATGAGTATTTTAACCCACACGAGTTATTTAAATTTTTATAACACCTTAAATAATGATACAGAAGTACGTATGTATCAATTATATAGGAACGTATGTATCTATTGAAGTATTCTATAAATTTTATATCTTAATATTTTTTTATATTAAGATATAAAATTTATAGAATACTTCAATAGATCTAAAGCTGTATTCTAAACTCTTATATCCTGTATTCAAATACATATTTCGATACCAATATGTTATTGAATAATAGTCGACATTTCACGGGGCCAAGTTAATTTACCGGACAAGTAATAATGAGCAATACTTGGGAAATTACTGAATATTTCCTAAATAAACACAAATGAACGTGTAATACGAGTAGGTTTATTTTTATAGACATTTCGAAGACAAGGTGTTAACTTTTCTGTTTTGCGTTCATTATTTCTTGTTAAACCTGTTTTTTTTACGATCAGTGGTGAAGAAACGGCCAATGAGCATACAGTCGAAATGGTATAAAATGGTACCGTAGCCCATCAAAATTCATAACCAATTCTGTATGAAACAAATTAATTAGACAAGTTTTACTTCTAGTACTTATATTAAACGCTTAACTACTTTGGACTTTGAAATCAAACTTTACAACTGATCAGTTTTGTTGAGCGTGCCAAACAAGCCATACCGTATATGGCGTAGAATACCTACTAAAGTCTACTGTCCAAACGCCGAAACTGATGCGAAGGGGACTCGTAGCCAATAGAAAGTTGCACCAGAACAGTTGCCTATGTATTACCAACAACAACATAGTGCATCTTTCAACCTGTAGATGACAGGTTTAAAAAATTAAGATAGTTAACGAATAAATAAAACGGTAAATATGTACAATATTTCTATGTATTAACGACTGAACTTGACTTTGGATATTCATCTTGCCATTAAGCACATTCCATTCGCTAAGACGAATACTACAATCGCACTAACACTGCCATTAGTTGTAGCAATTTATGTTTTGACTTGTAATTAATGTAGTGTTTATAATCTTATATTATAATAATTAATATAGTAGTACTCGTAGTACCTCAATATAAAATGAAATAGCTTTTAGATGACATACAAAAACGATGTATTATTTTAGTTATGTTTGTCAAAAATATTTTTATTTTCTTCCCTATAGATAAACTTAAATACAAATCTAAAGATTCATCTAAAATATCAGAGCCTTTTTCAAGAAACAAACCACATAGCAAAGAAAAATAATTCGTTTTTTTATTTTGATGTTACATCTAATTTACGTCCCATACGTGTTTTAAATACGACTTATAAATATCCCAACATATCAATTTGTTCATGTACGCTAAAATTATTGGCTTAATAAAATCTCGCAATCATTCGCTACTAGATACAATCTCAAATTATCTGAATAAATCTGATACAATTTAAGTCACGATAATCGAACAATGTCATGTTCGTTTCTATTCGTAACTCTGTATCGTGTAGATATTGCCGAGCCCGACGGCCGATATGATCAGACTCCCCGTTGCCTTATTGATAAGGTTTCCATACTTCCCGTGTATGTTGGAATGCTTCTGAGTTTATTTAATGTAATTTATATGATGGTTTGAGCGTATCTCGAGAGTAAATTTATAACTCCTTGACTTCGTACCTTACCGTCGACTGAAAGGGTGTCTATTGTTACATATCATTCCTTCCACATCAGACGTGAGCACATGCAAGCATTGTAGATATTATACCTTATGTCCTACATACAATATAAAATCGGTTTTTGCGAGTATAATATTTTTAAGCTGTTAAGGTTTTAAGACGAATGGTCCATACAATGAGTGATAGCCACCGTAAATTGAAAACAACGATTATGATGGGCAAAACAGATTTGCCGGGGTCGAGGCGACATCACGAAGCGAGGCAGGGTTAAAGAGCAATCCTTCTAGGCTGTTACGAGTTATGAGCACACTGAACACAATAGCCAATTTCTCGTAAATTCTTTCGATAGACAACTTGACCTACAAGCGTTAATCGTAACATCTAACCTGTGTATTCATTAAATGTATCCAGTTACTTTAGTGGTACATTCAACGTTTAACAACTTCATTCTGTGTTCTGCAATCGCAACAAATATGCATCTGCGACATGCTTTCACACACAGCTTTGCCTCCCATGACGGTTTTAATATTTTTATAAAAAAATGTCTGAGTAATTTTCGGGTGTAAAAGTAAATTTATTGTATCTTTGAATAAAATTAAGAAAATAACAATCTGGTTCTTTTAATTTCAGCCCAGTATACGGACAGACAGAAACTTGAAGAAGAAAAAATTGTCTTGTATGCTTTCGTAAAATCGTAAGTTCGAAAATACCGACCTAAAGTTATAAACACACTTTTTTATTAACTTATATATGTATAGATGTTGATTGTTCAAGAAGCGAACGGAATACGGTCCCTCTACCACGCGTCCAATTGCAATAAGTCTCAGTTGCTCGCCGTGTCTTATTGCCGTTTTCCTCACAGTGCACTGCTTTCGGTATCTGAACAATGTATGTTTATATCAGTTATTTACTCAAGATAAATCTATCCGGATCTCAGTATAAGTACACAATAAAATTGTAATACAAGCACCAGGGCGAGGCCTTTGCCCTGAAATGCAACTATGATAGCCTATTACATTAGTTATTTTACGACGTCTGTCCGTCTATTACGATCCAACGTAATTCAACAGAGTTATTGGTATATAAAATAGAATGCTATCTCATCTCTCATGTTTATTAGACATACCTTACATTAATTAATTTAACAGCAAGTACAATCTGTTATTTCAAATGATCGTAGTTAGGTCATAAGTACCTACTGCTAGAAACGTGAACGGAACGGACGAATTGTGAATACAATCGGAAAGAAATTAATCGAGCTTTCCTTTTTTGTGTAATCGTCAATCTGATGACCATTGAACTAGTCCAGACATTTCTCACAGGATTGGATACGGACGGCATGACCACGCTAGCGTGTCACGACTGATCTGCCGGACAAATAAATTGATATTTAGAGTAAAATATAAAGGTATCAAGAACATGGTATCTATGCGGAATCATGGATAATAATGCCATGATGTTCCTACTGACTGGTTTATAGCAATAAAAATATGGAGAACAATCATACAGCTCACACGGTTTCCTCCATGTATTAATATTTATGGAAACCTTGTACTATCTCCAATCTTCCTTGTTTGTCCTCGATTGAAATAAAATATATTTAAATTTTGAATAAATGTATTTAAAATTAAACAACATTTATGAGTAAAGGAATGAAGAAATTCTGTCTAGTGGTAAGCATGGCTCTCTTTTCAATATTCTAGGTTTCAAAAATTTCGAAGAGCCTCGTAGTCCTCGTAACTAGCAAAGCTGTGATTGACTTCAGACAGAACCGCTGTTCTATATAAAGGAGTTTATAAATGTCAATAACCCGGTATGAACACTTTCTAGCAAGCAAATACAAGCTAGTTTGTCACTTCAATTTTGAAAAAAAAAAAAATAAACTCGTAGGTGGTGGTACTCGTGGTGCTACTGTGTTTGAAAGATATGTAAGGCAGGCTTGCCTGACATCAATGAACGGTTTCACGTAAACCTCATAATTAATTATTCGAAGCTAGTAAAATGAAACGAAATATATTTATTTTATACAGATTTACAAACCTACAGCAAATAATTCACAGTATTTTATCTTATGTATTCTCTTATTTCATCTATTTCTGGATCGAAGTTCAGAAGTTATTTATATCACATAAGAGGTTCGGTAACAACTCTATGGTCTTTTTTATTATTACATATATGTAAATTTATAGTATATATTAAATATACATGTCTAAATATTTTTTCGCATATCTTTTGTTAAAAATAAAAATATCACTAGTTATTCCAATGTGTAAAGTTATTAACTTTTAAATTACATTAATAACTTAATATTCTGAGAATATTTTAAGCGTCTACCTGTTGATATTATTAATATCGATCAATAATCACGTTTGTTGTATGGGAGCCACCTTAAATATTTATTTTATTTTTATTGTTTGTTGTTTTCGCGACAACAAAACTACATTATCTGTGAACACTGTCTAGCTACCGCGGTTCACGAGAGACAGTCCGATGACAAAAAAATAGATAGACGAACCCTTTACCCTTTGGGTACAGAACCCTAAAAATTGTAATGAACAAGAAAAATACCGGAGAGGACGGTTATAAATATCAGCAATTATGCATTTAACAGATAGATGCTGTTCCATGATAAAACTTGTTCTTCTAGTGATAGAAAAAACAGTTCATGTATTTTTTTCACTTAATAAACAATGACCGCTATTATAAAAATAGATAGAAAATTGCCGTATTGCTTTCCAATTACTTGCTAAGCTTATATTTATATTAAACAAATCATTATAAATACGTATGTTAGTACATTACAAACATAGAGAGTAAATGTTTCCAGTCATAAAAATATAAACCGTAACAATAAATTATGATTTTTATTATTATAAGGGATATAAGGGATTTCATGAAAATAATTTATAACTTGAATTTAGACATCATTTGTCTTATTATGTAAAATTATATGTAAACATTAGTATACATTCATATTTATGTACCATTTTCGGTTTTATCTCTTTACTTGCGAGCCTTTGATTCATTTGTAAACCGTTGTTCGATTTAGTTACATCAAATTGCTATGAATTTGTGTAAATTATGTATGTTTACTAAAATATGAGTTAAAATAAGGAACAAATACGGAAAAAGAAAATAACTTTTGCGATTCGACCATGTCAAATACCTAATCATTTAAATAGAAAACAATTTGCAAACAAAATGAAAAGAGAAAAAAAGTATAAGTACTATTCTTTAGACCACACAGATGATTTCGCAGATATTCCCTAGTCTATAATAAAATGTTAACAACAAGATTCATAGTATTATTGCTTTCCAGTTTAATTACTTAATATCTCACAAACATAAACATTATTACTTTTCTTATGTATCTACTACCTATTATACCTACTTACGTACTACTATTTTTTACCTTGATTACACATTTATAATATTTACTTGATATAACAATGATCACATAAAAATGTGTTACAGTTAAAATCATTTCTTTCGTTAAAAGCGCGTTAAATATTACGAGGATGGTGGCTTCGGCGTCCATTGCGATCCTTGTAAAATAAAACTGTGTGGAGCTTCGCCGTGACAATTCGACACAGGGCCGCCTGCCTCAGCGATCACAAAGCTTTCTCATTAAACCGTCACTGGCCAAGCCGTGACACTAAAAAGTCATTTGAAAAAAAAAATATTCCTCAACCCGTTCTGTTACATTTCTTGACGCTCGGAAAAAGAGCACAAAAGATTTTTCTTAGGTGAAGCGTGACTGTCGTAATTAAGTGGCGAGAAAGCGCTCGGCATGTTGACGCAGCCTGTGCCGATAGATAACCATCGATTACTACGACGCACTAAGTAATGATACACTTTTTAGTTATTACGGCGAGTGTAAATACATCGCAAAGTGAATTCTCGCTACCACGTAATTTCTGCGAACTCGTCTCTCATGTTACGTTCGTTTTTCCGCAATTCATAACTTTTTAAAGCTATATCTTTTAAAACAATTTGTAATTCGTTGAGCTGCTCGACTTGACTTCTATTACATAAAAGTAACTGAAACATGCTTTACTTGCTCGACAACCGCATTCTTACGCCAAATGACAAAAACTAGAAACCTTAATAGATACACTGAATGCACCGCCGTGCTTATAGGATTTACGTCCTTATTTGAAAGCTACAAATTAGCTCTTCATTTTTTCCATAAATACCACCCATTTTAATTGGGTATGACAGCATTTGCGGGTTATTTTACTAATTATAAAAAAAATGTTGAACTCTGGAATTTCTTCAGCACTGACGCATTGAATCCGCCAGTCATTTACCATGTCCCATCACATAAAACCCGGGTTTAATAAGTTGCTTCCAATTTAAAATCAAAATTATTTTTAAGTCCGCTGTCTCTCAGAAGAGGGGACCCGTCGGGGGCCGGATTATAAATCATAAATGCCACGTTAGCCCGCCAGACGGCCGAGTTTCGTATCGAAATTATCGCCCGCAAGCCCCGCGTAAAATATACAAAACAGTTTCAGGTTACGCGTCAAATATTTCTTTTGGCCGTCTAAAATAAAACACACTGACTCATTAGCTGGCGCGGTCCTCCATAGAGAATTATTTTTCCGTGAATCGTAAATATGTTATGACTTTCTTCACGCAATACAAATAACGAATAAATTAACTTAAAATAAAGGTACAGTATTTCTACGCATTTATACATAAGATTGGTAATAGAAAATATAAGTTGCAAGTTGATTTTCATGCTATCGTATAATCGGCAGACTCTTTAGCTGCATTGAACTACTGAATCATTTTATTCCACCCTAAAGACAATCATTCTACTCTACTATCCTTTGACACAGACAATGTTGTTGAACAAGTCTGTAATTAAACTAGTACATTTTTTTCCATAATACAGAAGTAGAATACGAGCTAGCAAGCACTCCGTAATTAGTGATCACTGCCGTTTATCGTATAGACATTAAATTTGTAGTGGACTCCAGATCAGAGTTCTATCTAAGGTCGGTTGCAAATATTTCCCTGAAGGATTTCCTTGGAACGCCTCTAAGCGTATTTCTCTTACCACTATCCAAACCAGAATACATCAGCGCTTAATACGGCTATTGTGTGGCAAAAATAGCCAGTAGCAGTAGTGCCTGGTGGAGTCGATTCACTAAAAATACTACCGAATACATACTTTTAACTATATCTACTTTTCACTGATGTGAAATCGTGATGTATACTAAGAATGATTGCCGCATGGTTAACTTATTTATAAATTTCTGAAGTTTGCGCTAAAACACAAAGACTCATCAGCAATACTATAAATAATGTCAAAGATGTAAAATCTATCGCATACGCATTACAAACATGCTTTGTGTGGGCTTAGAATGGGGCCATATAAATTATATCTCTCATTGTTCTGAAAGGTTCATGATAAATGTACTGAGTTCTTAATTTAAGTTTGCTATTGATATGACACACGGAGTCGTATAAACGAGTAGGTGTTTCAAAGTTAAACACAAACTATATGTTAAGATAATTATTATTAACGATTTTTTCTCGCGGCTTAGCCCTCTTGGATATACAAATAGATGTACATATAGGATACTTTTTACCATCTTATGTGGTAACCCAAGCCATAACCTATCTGTATGTCAAATTTCATCCATATCCAATCAGTAGTTGATGAGCAAAAAAGTAACAAACACACATACATCCTCGCAAACTGTCTCATTTATAATATAAGTAAGATGTTTAAATACCATTCTTACTCTAAGATTACCGATCCCTGATGTTGATATTAATGTGTTAAATAAATAAATTAATGTGATCATAGAAAATATAGACAGCACGAGAAAAAAATGATTGTTGTTGTAATAACTAAACAAAATTACAACAACACATTTATCATAACACGACCATGTATTTAAATACTACTTATAAATATTACATTTTGTATAATTTTCTTATGAAATAACTAACTTAAGTACATCCGTACTACAATGCTACATTTTCATAGCTTACGCAACTAAGTAACAGTAAAGCACGCCAATATATTTCACCGCAGGTCCAGCGCTTGCGATATATCATTTGAAAGCAAAAAGCGGTGTCAGATCGTTGCGACAGTAATCACGCCCGCAAAAACCTCTACACACGCACCTCCAATTACAAACCATCTATGGGATGCCTACGTGCCTAACATGACACTTGAAATCTAGTTTTGGTTCAATATTTCTAAGTGAACTCTAAAGGACAAAGTATTGAATCTGTATACAAATAGGCAAAAAGAAAAACTATTTAATACCCACTTATAGGTACCTATTTCTTTTTATGTCAACCGATTTTATTTTTTTGGTAGCAATTGACGAGTTTTAGTGTTATCGATAAAATAATTTTGATGCATACAAATCTTTATGATCCATATTTGTCCACGGAACGTGGGCGAACTCTAATACGTGTTGGTATTTAGACTTATTAAAATTATTCGTTTAGATTACATCTAAACTTTAAACTAGTTTTACAATTTTAATCGTAATAAACGAATATCTTATAGTCTTTGTAGTGAAAAGAAATGTAATAGAAACCACATTTTATTCGCTTTTTCCCGCAGATTTATTTGAGAACGACAAGCTCGGCGCACCGAACATAAATATGCAGGACCTTAATGTTTTAGAAAAACAGCTAGAGGGGAATAGCAGTGCAATTACAGGCAAAGCGTTCTCTCGTCCGTCTGTCTGTACGCTACAAGATGGCCGCCGCATGCCTACCCAAGATTGACTAGTAGCTGAATGCTCCTTCGCCAACGGCGATCGGGGTGAGACAATCTATCTCAGACCAGCTTGCCATGTAGGAATGAAGCCCTTGCCCTCAGTAAATTAAAATTCTTTTTATTCGATCAACGAATTGCGATTACCCGTGTTACTATTGAATTACGACTAGGGAATTGTGAAAGCGTTTTATAATTTAACAAGTAAATATCTCATCTCGAACGCAGTTTTATTGCTTAAAACATAAATTTCTAGACGGTTGATTGAAAAACACAAAGGCAATTTATGGTGATCCTTTCTATAGAATATTTCCAGAGTTTTCATCATTTAATTAACTTGAAACTGATGTATTTTCTATGGCGTTAAAGAGACACAGCTTTAATTATTAGCAACATAGGCATTTATTTGATGTGTACTTTTCAATTTTAGAAGTACTAAATGACCATTTAGACCACTCGGTGCTTTGTTACGTCATCAGTACAATCTACAGTTCCTCTAAATGTATGATGTAGGTCAAATTATATAAAACATGTCATTTTTGGACTGGAACTTAATTTATTTGGTACATTATTATAAAGCATTTGAATATGGTTACTACAGTCAAGGCATCTGACGTCTACCGTGACTGAATGGCGAGCAGTAAAATAGTAAGTCAGCCAGAGGAAGTCATAAATAATAATAAAATCTGTAAACTTGATCGTGAAATAAATAGGAAGGTGATAAGATTTTCAGATCGTGTGATTGTGAGTATACCGTTACAGTGTTTACTGACGTCCATAAGTCCACTTTATTTAACAAGCAACAGGAACGAGTTTTAACATAATGTAACTACATAATACATTTACATGTCGCAATTTTAGAATTACAAAGACATGCACATAATTAGTAAAGTATTTTATGTAGAAAACAATTAAAGACTATACAATACAAAACTATACAAGTTACTATACAAAGTTTCCGTTGTCCATCTATTCTGATGCCGTCTGCTCCTAAAGTACGCAATGGATTTGTAAAAGAGTTTTGTCACAGTAATAAAATGAGTGATAAACGAAGAAGACTTTATATAAAATAGGTGTTTATTTTTTTTACAATGTCTGACCTGAACCGCGCGAATCATGGGTATTGCAATAAATTTTTAATTGAGCTACAAATAAAACCTACAAACATAAATACATCGTACATATGAGTTAAGGTAAACTTCATCATTCCTGTTATGTGTATTATGTATAAATTTGCTAACTTAAATAAATGCTGTAGAATTTTATATCATTACAAAGAAGTAGGACCTACATTAATTATAAAAACTACAAGCTACCAGAGTCCACTTTCATCTACTTCCGAAAACAAGAACACAAGCAGAAACTAGTTTTTGCATGCATGATGCATAATTAATTTTAACATAATTCAAATGACAACAAATATAATCAGTTTAAATAGGTATAATTGGATATGTTAATATAAAACACGTTGTTGAAATAACAAATCGAAATATAAGACGGAATAAGAATGCAAAGCACGCTCAATTAGCGTTTAGTCGGCAACTACTACGCGGACAGATGGAGCATCACAAAAACACGCAATAATAACGTTCACACATTAAATGGTCTCCACCTAAACTGCACAAAACCCATCATTATACAAATGTATTCGCCGTTAACCCGAAACCACATAAGTCACATTTATCGCCACATCAAAAAGTAATCAAGCGACAAAAGTTCGTCCGAGTCATCGCAAGGAACTTCGAAGAGAAAACCTTTAAAACGCACTTAATCGATTCCACAGAGCCACAGGTAAGATCTGCTATAACTTATACGAACGCTTATAAAAACAAGTCACAGAAGCAACAACTGGATAGACACAGATTATAAATTTTATAAAAGTATTTAACATAAATATAGGGGCAGTGCTTAGCTAGTATTAAGTATGTACTTCATACGTGAAATATATTGATGGTTGCATACCAACAATTATTGTAGCTTCAGCCACATAGTACCCTTTCAACGACGTGCTCTCAAATTATATCCTAGTTCAATATTACTAAGATTTAGCTGCTTCTATGGTGACCGGTTTAGAAACTTAATATTGTGTCTATGTACGTATTAAGTGTATTCAGTGCTTCGTTCCCTTCATTATATATGAATTAACCTATGTTTTGCTCAAGTATGGTCGAGTTTCATGATTATATACAATCTAAGTACTTAACTCATATAACATATAGGTTTTAGACATGTACTGCCCATACAAAAATAGAATAAAAATATATCCGACATTAAGTTTCCATCCGAAAGACATTTATTGCGTATATTTTTACATGGTTTAATATTAGAAAAAATAAAATCCTCCACCTAGGCCGTTTTCGCATAAAATGTAGCGATGCTTTACACAATGCAATAAAATATTTATAAGCATAAATGCAATAAAACTGTTGCTCGTAAAACAAACTCACCTGACACCTTTCCTGCGCCAATAATTCTTAAGTATCGTAATCAACATATGCGTATGAATGTATAGTATAAAGACGAGAAGAGCCACTCCCTCGCATCCTTTAAGTCTGCCCCAGACACCCCCCGCTGCCATGAGAAATATGTTACCTGCCGCTCGTTGGAGGAAACAAACACTAACGTATTGACGAGGCAATAAATTTCAGAAATGACCCCGCATTCTGATTAAAAATCCAATTTAGACGCCCGACTAAAACTATGTCTTTACGGTTATGCTTTTTGTGAACGGCCGTTACGTTATTAGATTTAACATAATCCCTGTTTATCGCATTTTATGTTTATGTAACTAATTTTAGAAAAGTTTTCGTTGATATTTGAATCCAGCGCCTAGTTGGCCCGACGTTTTAGTATCTACTTGATGCAGTTCAAATGCATTTGACCTATGTTTCACAATAAATACCGTTTCATCCAAAAAAACCGAGAGACCCGGATTCAATTCTCGGCTGTGTATTTAAATGTAGCGTAGTCTAAATCTAAGTAAAATTGTGTACAAACTGTTATTAGAACACAACTTTACTGAAATAAAAATAAAAGGTTACAAGTCTTAAGATCTTTGAAAAGCAACATTCAGATCCGAACAAAAGATGTGTAAATGAATGTAATCCAGAAAATTGTGGGTGTAACTTAGTCCCCGATTGTGTTTATGCCAGAACATCTGCTGCAATTAAGGCTTTAATTGTATTCTACCGTACCTCTCCCCGGGCGGAGGGACAAAACATAATTAACGGCACAATAAACGCGCTCTTACGCATGTCCTCCGACTGTTACTTATGTAAACAGTAGATCCGTTTATACAGATACCGGTTATATGGATCGATAAATACGTGTATTTGTCATTATATAACAAAGGGTCAGATTAATTGTTTATACCTTAAGTGACGAGTTTCATAGTAGATGCATAATCTATCTAACTAATTGGAATCCTTCCTGAAGGCGGCCTGGATACGTTGCTGACACTGAGGACTAAGCTGGAACGCCTCGTATGGGAATTTCAATCACCACAGCCAAACTAGACACAGCAGCGTTTAACACTACTATTACAAGGCAAAAATATGCGTGGTGTCGCTGCGGAGTAAAACCACAAATGTTTCTACTACATTCAACCTTTTGTAAACTTATCACGACTTTATATATTTTCTTTTTGTTTATTCAATGGAAAATCGAACCCATGACCCATACGTGATAACAATGACATTATTAATGCTGCCACGCCTTCCCACTCGATCGACCGGGTATTTAAAGTTTATATTATTACTTGACAATTAACAAGGTGTTTATTGATATAAATTAATTCATTCTAATTGTTAATTTGTATTATTGTAATAATTTACCATACTTATAAATATTTATGGGCACGAATTACTAATACATTCTAAAAAGAGCAAGAAAAATATATTGTGACCATATAATACCTACACTAGGATAACTTTTATTAAAAACGTAATGAATTAAATTCAAGACTACCAACAATGTTATGTGACTTTGGTTTATACATTAAGACTATAAATATATTTGGAAAATATTTATTGGAGAAGTAACACAGCGAATCTAAGGTCACGTTAATGACCTTGCCAAATAATGCAAAAAGCCTCACCTGAGACGTTTTTAGAAGCAACTTGAGTAATAAAATATATCTGTTAGAAATAAAAGCAAGCTCATAAAATTATGTTTGAGAATGTACCTAATCTAAAATCTTAAATATATATATCTTCTAGCTTCTAGCTTCAAGGTATCATCCGAATTAAATGAATTACATCTGCCATAACATTAAAATAGTTAGAGCGGATGTTTTGAGAGACTTTGAAATATTTATTTACTTTTACAGGAAAACATTCCTTCCAAGTATTTTGTTTCAGATTACCTACAATTTGTATTTATCTTTACCATTTTCAAGTAGAGTAAATAATGCATATTATTTTAGAGAAAGTGTAATTTTCTACGCCAGAAGCCTTCGTGCATGGCTGTTCAGTTTGAATCTACAGGTAAGATTATGTTAAACACAGCCTAACTACCGCTTAAAGCGCGATAAATAGCATTTCAGTTGATTAAACGGCGGATATACTCTTTCTCTACCTAATCGTACTTTTCATGACTAAGGATCGTGTTTGTCAAACAAGCTTGCAAGAAAGTTGAAAGTGGTATAACCCTTAATGGCTCAGCTTTTGCCTAATTAATCATAGGTTTAAGAACTGATATGTCCTAATTTATTTGTGTGGTTAGAAAGATCCGAGGCATTTTAAGTCCTTGGATGTCTAATTTTGTCTGACATTGATTACAGATGTCACTGGGCGGCAGTGACAATTTGCCATCAGTATTATAAAAACTAAAGGAATTGTTGTTCATCTTATGTTGCGAAATTCAACAGAAGTGTACATAGGTAGATTTTACAAATATTTTTAAAGATTCTGGACTTGGCAATTTTCCTCACGATATTTTCGTTCACACTTATTATATTCAAGTTAAAATTAATTCCAAATAAACACGCAATTTAAAAATAACCTAGGTATTATCAATTAGTCCGTGGCTCACGTTAAAGATAATTCTCGTGCTACTGTAGCAATTAGTTAAATTAAAAATAAACTCATACCGATATTGAGGATGATGTGGCAAATCAATTAATTAAAAGGTTTTAGAACATTTAAAGAAAATAATAAAAAGAAATAAATTAGATACATATGCACTATTCACCTGTGTAAAATAAATAAGCGTTACAATAAGACTACATTTTAATCAGAATATTTATACAGAAATTCATAAACATTTTAATATCTTTAATAAAATGTTAAGAATTACAACCATAAAAATATATAATTCAAATTTGTAGATTAAATTCAAAGATACGTTTGAACAAAATTAATGTTACGAGTAGAGATAATTTATGACATCCAAAAACTTATTACATCGATGAATCATTACGGAATGCTCAATGCATCCATCAAGAGTTTCTCAATCGAGCCGTGTTTCCCATATCGATTTTGTATCCGTAAATATGCTATATTTATGTTTTGTATTATTTTATGACATCTTCTATTTATGTATGGATATTTCTGACTAATCATCGCAGTCTAATCTACGAGTACTATAGGTACAAGGATGAAAGAGTGTGCGTTAGGAAAAAAGTTCATTATATGCTGGAGAAACCTACAATAAAAGATTTTTTGATATTCTATTTTGTGTTGGTATTGTTGATATGTGAAATGATATTCAACTAATGTAGTGGTTAATGTAATAAATAATAAAAGATGAAATCTATAAAACCTCCCTTGAGAGCTTTACTTCTCAATTAGATAGAGTATTACTTGAATTGGCAGCATATTTAAAATCACAAAAACATTGCCACCTGCGCGAACTATATTTTCAAGCCTTACGCGCCTGAGCTAAATGGTCTAAGAAAAAAATAACATTTACAACTAAGTAATTTTGTAGTACAATGCTCACTTATGAGCATTGTACTACAAAATTACTTAAACATTTTCATGCCTATTTATTAAGTGAAAGAAAACTTATCTAGTATTATGAGAAAAACAAATAATCCCACGTGGCTTGCATAATTTATTATAATATAATAATAGAAGCGTGACATTAAATCAGTATAACTAATTATGCTATTAAAACTATAAATTAAATAGCAGGTATACCAAACTTACAGGCAAAGACTAGTTAGGCTATAAAATGTTTATAGCTTTTCTTCCTCTCGATCGAAAGGTCGTGAACCTCATTTATTTAGTTTAAATTTACAATACAACTAAATATGTACATATGATTACCATTAATAATGATAATTCAATACTAATAAATGTTTCTTATGCCATTCGACGAGGCCTTACTACAAATTTAGCAAGTTGTCTAAATTGCTGTGTAGAATTTATGATTATGTAGCTACAACGAAGTTGTAGGATAATCCGTTTTTTACAAAATCGAGAGGTGTGAGAATATGGATGCTGAGAAATAAATTTAAATTTTGTTTTGACATTAAATATATTTCAACGATATAATATTAGACCAAATTAATTCATATATGTGACAAACATTTTAACGTAATTCATTATTCACAAGAAAAGTTTAAAAATATTATAATGCTCATTAGAATTCAAGGATAGAAAATATAATCTCTCATGTACAAATTTTCCACTGGCAAAGTCAGTTTTCCATTTAGCTTTTAACAGCAACAGTGGCAGCTGTTTTAAGATGACATACAATTTTGTGACCGCCTTGAATACAAATACTAGTTTGTGGGACACCACCTATATTTTTGCCTTAGGGTAGCAGTATTTGTGCCGTGTTCTGGTGAAGAGTTAAGCAAACTATTAATTAATGCGTGCCAACGTAGTCCTCAAAGTTTAATTGTCGAAGTCGAACGTGAGGTGTCCGTCTTGAATATCACCATTCAATTTCTTCCATGGATGTAGTAAGGGGCACTGAGCCAACTGCTGATGACAGCACCAGCTTCTCGTGTAACAATAACACTTATGCCAGACGCATTGACTAGTTTCAAAAACCCCAATTAGAAGAAGCCGATGGCTGGACGACAGATCAAAAGGCTGATGGACCAAAATCCCGACACACTATGTTAATGCATTAAGACAGTGGAAGCTGCCATCAATTGTAGTTCATTATTTTAGTAACATTGAATTATTAGACGTATAAATCCTTTATGAAAATTACGTACACATTTTCATACATTTGTATTTCTTGTCAAAAGTTATGCAAAATTGATCAAAGTGGAATTAATAAAATGTCATATGTTTTTATAAACTATCCAGCGCTTTATAGTAAAATTTAATACTTATCGTTTCAATAAATTTCTCAAGAAAAGATAAATATAGTTAGTTATTCATAAAGTCGTAATAGAAAGACAGGCAGAAGTCACTGATTTTATATCTTAATTATCACACGTATTTTATATAATAACATACCGATATATATGAAGCGTTATTCGTATACATTCGTCATTATATCTATGAAACAAAACCATTCTGACGTTATTCTGCCAACATGTTCTTACTTCATTACGAGTTTTACACGTCTTTACCTAGAATTTCTCACGTCGAAGGTTTTAAAACAATACAAGACTGAATTATTGAGCAAACGTGAATTTCATTTTAGTTTGAACATTTTATTATTATGGTATAAACCAACACATTGAGACGAAATAAAACTATTTATCTTTTATACAACAGTAACAGCAATAGAGTATGCAACAATCTGTTGTTAAATGGACACTGCAGCCCATAGATATCAGTAACAAATACATTTCTGCCCTTAGGAATTAAGGTGACGCCTAACATTAAAATATCTATCGAATCACATTCTTCTAACTAAAATTCAGTAGTTTAATGCTACGGGTATACGGCATAAATAATGCCGTCAGTAGCAGACTACGAAAAGTACTACCGTTTCTAAATATTTGGCCTTTCTAAAAAAATAATTACATATATGTTAAAACGAAAGTTAATTTACTTAACAGGAAAACTGAACTGACGTATTTATATTAAACATCTCCAAACCTGCTTATTAGTTCCTTATATATACTCGCACATTACATAAACATACACACCTCTAGAAAAGTTAAAGTCACCTGTAAAGACCACTTGATTTAATGAGGCAAAATAATTGCATAACGCAATGTATGGCTCTTGTACAGTTTAAGTGGGTACAGTAAATTATTTGCTCCTGTCAGGAACTGACCTCAGTTCAAGTTGAATTTGTATTTGGAATTATGTTCATTATATTGGGAATATTTACAGAATCCCATTAAATCACACATCTCAAAACATGCTACCGGCGCCGAGGCCTAATTGAAAATAGCAAGTACTCCGTCCCTAGATTCAGCGTATTAATTAAAACTAAAGATTCTCGCCTCTACCCGTTTACGCTCAATACCTACTTGCTTGCTACCATTTGTACCTGCTCACGCTCACGCACACGTACACGAAATTAAGCGTTCAGCCTAGGCTCTAAAGACCAAAATTCAATAACTATTCTTCTAAAGCCTTTACTCAACTTTAAACTATAATGAACAGACATAAGGGCTATATCGAATTGACAAATAATGGGCAAGAATGTTAAATCAAACAAGGAGCGTAGTTAATAATTTATTGATATAAGACATGCGAAGCCCATAAAGTTACCTTTGGCACACGTCTCGGTCTCTTTTAATTTGTAAGTCGTTAGTATTAAGCAGACGGAGTGCGGAGAGTTAAGATTAAGATTTCAGCAAAGTCCAATGAGCAATTTCAATTTTGTACTGCTTAATTGACTTGAATGTTATCTAAATACTGATTTTTGTTTTGCATGCCTATAAATGTGGGAATCTGAATACGAAAGCAACGCCTTTGGGAAATAAATGATCCTGCTAATTGGCACAAAATAAAACCGTGGTTAATCAATTAAAACGCATCTGTAGAGTTATAGAGCTTTATTACAATTTAGTAAATAAAAGTTGAGTCAACCGTACCCAAGCATAACAACATAAGTGTCTCACACAAGATTGAACAAACAAAAGTTATCGTTGGAGACCCAGGCCTTAGGTCGAAACCGACGGGGCGGTGCAAGCGGAGAATGTTAGAAAAACTTATAGAAAATGACAAGCGACTGACAAGGACAGACAGAGATATGCCGTAGAGAAGAGAAGGACGGATAGAAAACTCGTTCGCCGGCATTCCGCCGCATGGTGGATTTAGGAACGGGGGCAGCACGATACGATTAGGTGGTTATGCCTTGTTATTTTTAGGTTTTTGATTTGATTTTTGTAGCGCATCCTAACAATTATGCGTACGCGAATCAATTTTATCTATTACCTTTCTATTATATTTTTATTATATTTGGTTATTTTTATATTGTTTTAATAGTGATTTCGGTGATTTGTGCACATATACCTGCGTGCAGGCATTCACATGGGTACATAACTGTAGGAAAATTAACGTTTAAAACATTTATAAAGTCCATGATTTACTATCAACGTCATTCTTGTTTAATAATCATCCATATCGATAGGGAATTTCCAAGCACTTATAAAGCAACAAAATGAAACACAAAAAACCATACGTATGAATAGGCTAAGATTTGTAAGCAGAAATTATATTTTTTGTGGTCTTTAAAATATTTTGCTTAGTTGTGCTACATTTATCATATTTACGTATCAAATAATTATTACATTAATAATTATAAATGACAACGTAAGAAACAAGTACATGTAATTGGCCTTTCATAACAGTACATCATTTGCATTAAATCATTTCATATTAAAGCATGTGAAAATAATTAATGGATTTTATTAGCTCTAGTTCATTAAGGCAGAGGATAATAATCCTGTTTTGGACTACTTTTACCTCCGTATTTGTATGCGAGACTTGTACGAGCTTTTGTAACCTAACTATAAGCTAATCTGTACGCACAGCGTGCGCACTTTTCTTGCGTTGCTATCCAAATGAAGATCGCTACAAAAAGAACAAGACTTTCGAGATTTTCTGTTTATGTTGATCAAACCTAAAAGCTTATAGAAAATGTTTATATGTTTTTAAGTGATATCTTATTAAGTGATATAATATTTTTTTGCTAAGCTCATATGCATGTATGTGTATGTGATGTCTAATAAATATAAAGGAAAATAAACAAATATCCGAAAAATCATATATTTACATAAATTACAAAATATGTAACAGATTTTTTCTAGAACTTCGGACCATCAATTGAACCAAAAGAAGTCCTTATATAGATTTATCTTGATAGGTAACTGCTGTTTAGGAACCGTCCTCATTTAAATAACAAGAATCACTCGGTCAACATCATAGGATAAACAAACATGCGACATAGAAATATTAATGTAACATATATATGCTTGGTAGCAATGACCTACACGACTCTCTTGAAGGAAGGAGCCGCGTAACTGTTTACGTCAAAAACCGTAGCATATTTCGCGCAGTCAGTTTGATTGTATTTATTCGGTTGAACTATATCTTAACATATTAAAAGAAATATAGAAATGTTTCATTCAATTACTTTTGATTCATTTATAGTATCTTCATAGAACCTTCTGGTATATTTTCTTCCATAAGGCGTGAGATTGTAATTTTTAAATACACCTTACATAGGTAACTTAGAAAATTAAAGTCTGGGATTCGACCCGTGAACTCCAACGTAAGTAACTAAAGTTCGCACCACAGGGCTATCACTACTGTGCATAGAAAATATTTTTTTTATATTCTAGACTTTATTTCGAACACTTTGAACCGAGAGGTTTGTAGAAACCGCCGCATCCGTGGGCGCCACACGCAAGCAACACGCAACGAGGTGTCCGGTTGCTTGTCGTGTAGCGTTACCGACGTGTAACGAACCTCGCCACGACAAGTTATGACACGACAACAAACGCCGACATAACGCATGATAAAGGCTTTCTTTATTTTTGATACACCCTTACTCCTGTACCATACCGTCCTTAACTCAAACTTCAAAATCACTGCATTTAACTATCTCAAATTAACTATATATTCCCTAATGATCAATGAATGAAATCAATTAAGAATGCACTTCGTTTAATTGAGTTTATTGCCAATGGCATACAGAAAGCTATTCTGCTATAAAGTTTGAAATGCATTATTTATACAGAGAACTCACACAATGCGTTGAAGTCTTTTATATGAAGCAATGAAACGAGCTGCGCGTCGAAACCCATCTGCACGATAAGCAGTTGTCATAGAACAAGGACATTCGTTAAGGCTCTATTATTTAGTGGATCTGCTATTTCCAATCTACTTTCAAACGACACAAGGTTATAGTACGAACATATGTGGTTAATTAATTAAAGTCATTTAATTTCGTTAAGAAATAAATAGTCCTTTTTTTACTTTTTAAATTTACTTTTTCGTTGTACTATTATTACTATTTCAGTGAAATTAAATTTATTGAACCTTTTGTTTGTTTATTTCAGGAGGGACAATTTTTTTTACTCAAGTGTTTCGGAAAGGATTTTTGTGATTAAATTAGAGCTAACAATTTGTTTATAGTAGTATAGTGGTTTTTTTGTTAAATTTATGGGTAACGATGATATTCAAAATAGATGATATATTTGATTGAACAGGTCTCCCTTTTGTGAAAAAAAATGTTAACGTCGAAGTATGCATGTGTAAGTGTGTTTTACACTTTGATTTCGTTAACGCAATCAAAGGATTGCATGTTTCCATAAGTTTGAAGTTTCATAAGGGTACTTGAAAAGATGATACGTAGCCAATAAATAAATGTACTAAATGTAATGTACTAAGATATGCTATCATTCCGTGTAGCCACACAATTTGTGCATTAACATAAAATAATAAAAAATACCTATCATAAACTCAATCGATCGTACACTCAACCCTCGAGCAACAAACATGGTATATTTTAAAATTTTAAAACGATACGTTATATAAATTCCGAACATTGGCACGATAGGCTGCATCCTGAAAAGTGTCGTAACAACACGGCAGTAAGTTATATTTTGTGCAAGATTTATACAACCAACTGATACTCATTATGAATAATTCGCCTGCAAAGCTTTTTCGAAAACTGTGTACACAACAGGAATTCTTAAGCAGCATCTCCATTTTTTATACTCATTAACTAACTTTATATGGAGAGGAGTAAGAACTTCTAGATTTCATTTGAGTGTTTGATATTTAACACCTTGTCCGTTCTGTGGTTTCGAACATGTGAATTATGCTCGACCTAGAAGTATAAGTTACACTGAAAGTGATATTACAAGTTGATACAAAGCAGTTATAACTTATTGATATATACTTTAATGATCAACAATTTAAAAAGAAACCCTTTATCCAATAATAATAACAATATAGGTCTATATAGCAGTGCTGAGTGTTTTAGGGAAATATAAACGGGACAAAAGTCATATTGATTATAAATACCTTAAGAACAAGAGGAACTTGAGAAGTAGTATAACCCTAAGTGGTTCAACTATGGCAGACCCAGAGGATTTTCACTAAAGTGAAGAGAAAGAGATGCATTTGTGGTCGTCTTTAGGTAGGAATCATATCATATTGGCAGCAGCCACTTGCCATCGCCAGCTTGTTCGTTTACTACTTCTAAAATATAAAAATGTTATACTTATAATTTTGTAATAAATATTTTAATGTGTTCACATAAATAATTAGGGTTGTACTGAAAGTAATGCCTGACACTATTCACGTTTAAGTTTTTTTTGCAAATCGAACAAGGACCTAAACTTCTCGCTTAAGCAATAATAATCAATTTGAATATTTAAGTTATCAAAGCAAAAAATAATCTATACTAATATTAAACGACTATGATGAAGGGGACGGTCTTTCCTTTTTTCATTGAATTGTCGAACCCGACGCGCGAAGTGATAAAATACGATTCTGTATACGGTAACAAGCTAAGAGACAATGCCAGTGTTTTTGTAAGCAATGGCAGCTCCTAGATCATTACAATAGCATAAAGTAGCCAGTTATGAAGTAGCCATGCGTTGTGAGAACGAGTTGCAACCGGTTTATGGCTTTTTTAGAAAAAGAACTCGATTCTGCCACGAATAAATTGCTCAAAACTTTATTGTCCATTTCATTATAAGTTACACCGCTATTACACACATATGTGGCAAAGGGTACACATACATGTGTTAGAAATGTAAAATAAAGGTCGATTTGGAGTTATCGATTCACTGCGAACACCCGATTCATAAAAGTCAAAAAAGAAAAATGGAATATCGTATAAAATCGTATCGGCAGAGATAAGGGCGGCGACGCGTTCGTGCTGCGTAGCCCACGGCTGCGACTCGATATTTCATGAAACACCCGATTTATATGCGCGCTCCAGCAAAACCTTAATGTTCACCGTACGTAATTACTGATAAAAAGAAAAACCAAACATAGGAGTAAATGTAGCCACTCTACATACAATAAAGCACAAAACCACTCGAGCAGTTTTTTTAATGGATCTTCTTTTTAAATTTTGATATAACTACAATAAGGAATACTAACTTTAAAATAACAAATTTATCTGTAGCTCTGTTTAGAATTCCAGCTTATTTTGATATGAATTAAAGGGGGTAAGTACTTCTGTGCCATAAAAATACTAGAGAGCTTATATCTTGCTCACTGGAATGGACTGTCCAGAGCATTTTTTACGACGTTCGCTTTACTTATCAGTGTGTCAGGTAGCATGCGCTTATCTGCGCCCACTCTGATGGATCGATGTTAAAACCTCGGTCTTATTGCTCGTGCGTCTGTCCTCTAATTGAGTGCTCTTTAATGGAAACCGCACTCGATTTCAAATATGTAAATACGTTATATGGAAATCGAAGACGTTGTCTTGTATAAAATAATATCAACGTGTCATAATTTATCACTTTTTAATAACTTCATTATTCAATGAAATAAATGTACCTATTTCATTATTATATGATACAATTATTTTTATTAATTTTAAGGTGGAAAGGAATTCAGAGTTTTAGAAACTCATAGCTAACTCTTACTAAATTTTCTCTAGGAGATACAGCAATTTGAATGCAGCCTATTATATTTCATTTAAAATATTGTTATTTAATATGTACGTATTTTGTATACATATAGTTGTTATCTTACTGTATTTTTATGTCAATAGGAAATTAAATAAAATTCGTATATAATTTATTAAAAAAAAAAATCTATACATACCTAAAGTCATTCATCAATAAAAACATAATTAAAAACCGTTATCTTTCTAACAAATTATATAAATTTATGTAGTCATTTATTGCAAGAAAACATGTAAAAATGAATAAAAACATAGTACTTTCTGTTTAATATCGATTCATAGTTCACAAAATGGCGGCAATAAGGTACGTCTGACAAAAAATGAAGAACGCTTAAACCTGTATTGGAATTTGTCTACCATCGTATACAAAACCATATCTATAAGGATCTATCTGTATACGTATTCGTGTTACATGAACAAATCGTAACCGAGTGATACAAAAACCTTCAACCTCTCACTAAACCTACACCCGTGGTCAGCCACAATAGAAGTTGTCAGATTATAAGATGAATGATTCGGATTTCGGCATCCCGCCAGCCTCCGTCTACCTGAGATAAAATATGTTATTAGAGGTAATACTACTTTAAATTATGATATGCCTAGCGTTTAACAATTGATTTTAATAACACGTATTTAATAAAAAATCTGGCTATGTCTGAGTCGAACTTTTGCACTAACCATATAAAATATTACATATGGTATATTTCACTTATGTGTTTATCAAATTTGTGATATTTTATTTAATTTAGCGTCCTTAATACAATCTGTCATTAAGGAATCTATCAAGATTCCTTAATAAAAGTTGATAGTGTCTGCGACCTCAAACCTATTAAAAATTCATTTTCGTTACTTGAATGTAAGACGTTTTTCTTAAAAGAAATTCTTTGATAATGTCGTAAATCGTATGTAAAATTTTCAAACTGTGATTAGGATAACGTGTTATTAAGGATGATCGCCTATATTATGTGAGGTACAAAAACATAGAGCAGGGTAACGTCTAATTAAGCATTTATAAATCCAAATGTGGGAATAATTTATCGTTGGCATAGCTAATTACGCCAGTATTGCGTTTATTTAGGATTGAATTGTGCACTGCTGAACCAGGACTGCATATTAAAGCTTCGGGTGTCGGATATCCGACGCAAACTAGAAGTACAGTCGCCGGCATTACGTAGTGATATATTTATTTTCTTTCCAACCATATTGCTTAATACCAATCTGAAATATGAATTAGAGTTGCGATTGCAATTAAATAAACAATACAGTTACAACTCACAAAAAATAGTTTTATGTCAGGAACAACTAAGGAAGCACTTAACTAACTCTTTAGAGAAACAATAAGTTCAAGAAAACCTTCATAATTGTTCGTTTCCATAATTTATCCCTGGTAATTGGCACAGGCAATCCCGCCGATGTCCGTCTCCGACTGTACAAGTGCAATCCCGAACAATAGCTGCTAATAATAAGGAACGTCGTATTTACGAGCATACGTGCCCTCCAAGCTGAGACGAGCTAGCCCTATTGTACTCAGACCTCCTATGATTATTTTAGTCGCTTGGACTTTTCCAGAAATCTAAGCTAAATTTTATAGACGTTAAATGAAATAAATCAAGTGCCTTTAATGTTGGGATTCACAATTTATAAATATACGAGTATAGCTACTAAAGTGTCTAATAAATGTATCTACTTATTCGATTTCTCAAAATGTATTCATTGACTAGATTATATAGTCTATGAATATCCAATTAAAGCAAGTTACTAACAAATTTGATTTACTTTATTATAATAGCATTCTTTCACATAGTTGTTAAAATTGAATTAATTATATTTAGGAACTACTTACTTCATTATTTTTATAAAGAACTGAGACTTACATTCCCCAGTTTTCAAATCTATCTGGTTATTATATATATGTTATAAGAAGGATTTGTGAAATGATGTGAAACGTGTCCCGCAAGCCATTCACCACGTTAAGCCACTGCGAGTGCGACCGACTCTTCTATCAATAAAAGCGTGTTAATGATCGCTTGTTGTCAATATTTATTATTCAGAAGTCTTTATACTTCAGAAGTGAGATAAAAGTGTCGACACGCTATAATCTTCTTTATACCTTAAGCAAGTAGTCATAAGTCGTCAAGTGCTCTAAAATAACACTACTCAATATAATATACTCATATATTTGACTTTCGAACTGCATGGAAACGGTATATACCAGATCGCTCAGTTAAAAGACACTAACCTGCACCCTAGGTCATTATAAATAGCAGTCAAGTAAAAAACATAATTTGGCATTAAACTTTGAGGGTCAAAGAGCGACCACGTGGGTGATCAAAGGCGATTCATTGGTGTTCTTTGATCACCTAAGTCAATCACCTAGGTGAAGTTAATTCAAAAAGGAATTTTATATCGGTATCCTTTGATCACCAATTTGTCTTGAAATTCTACTTGCATATACAATTTGTGTAGGGTTTTTAAATTTCACCACGTGTCACTTAACATTAAACGCATTCAAGTAACGTACTGTAACATAATGTATTGTAATGTAACCTTAACAAAGTGTGTCTATTGTAAGCATACATTCCAGTATTTCATATAATACCAAACGTGAGCAGTGGCTAGATTCGCGGCCCACACGGCGACCTAAATACGCGTGCGCCTGCGCACCCGGCGCCCGCCAATCACACAACGCCATTCAAATTACGAACCGGCGCCAATACCAGCGAATAAATCTATACACAGATATTACAATATTAGAATTATAGTTATC
Organism: Cecropterus dorantes dorantes; assembly: GCA_018249915.1. Classification (NCBI taxonomy): domain Eukaryota; kingdom Metazoa; phylum Arthropoda; class Insecta; order Lepidoptera; family Hesperiidae; genus Cecropterus; species Cecropterus dorantes. Next base: position 26,345 of record DWLI01000070.1, read on the forward strand.
CGAATCATTAAATATTGTTGGCAAATGCCCTTTACAATACAGTTTCTGATTTCTAATATCGCACGTTTTATTTATGACTTCCAATAATTAGTCAAGCAAGTCGTGATATGACTAACATTTAAATAGTTTGTCACTTGCATTATGTATAGCTACTAAAACATAATTAATACAACTTTAATACATAAACATGACAAGAAAATAAGATATGAAAATGACAGGAAATAAATGTTCTGTTTATAATATTTACCTGGTCTTCATAAATATAGTACGATCAAATACGTAAATTTACCTACACACGCATGGAAAAATAATTTATAATAACATTAACGAACTTTTAGTTCACAATTTTGGCTTAAATATAGGAATTGTTTACGAACTACATACATAACATGGTTTTTTATTTGTTTAATGTACCAAAAGATGTATAAAAGAACCAAAGGTGCGAAAATTAACACGTCACGTATCCATACCAAATAAACTTCGAGCAAATCGTGTTTGTTTTCACTTAAACTATCCTGTTGCAAGTACACTGCAGTTTGTTCACAACTAATTGCTATTATATTTGCAAGATAATACCCATTGAAAATTAAACAATTTATGTGTACTTAAAACATGCTATAGTATTACTAAATCAATTGCATCTTCTAGTCTCAAACAACAAAATGTGTAGTGACTGATGTTAACACATATTGGGAAAACGTGGATTGTGTAAAGGATTACCATTATTTAAAAAGAAAGTGATTGATTTATATGACTGATATGGATGATTAACAAATATGTATCATTTATTCATTTATTAGCCCTAGGACGTCCACGCTTACTTAGGTTTGTCGAGAACTTTATAAGCAATCATTTGGATAAGTTGTTAAGATGAAGAGTGATAATGTGTTTAGTGATAATCCTCTTCATCTCCATACTCCGTACAAAACAGTGGTTATAACTGAACCCAATCAAAGACTCATTGTAACTCCTAAGAACTAAGACTATCGTTTTATATGTAAGTAAGACAGTAGATGTATTCTTATCACGTGGATTGTATAATAAATTACCCAGATTTAATAAGGAAATAGATCACCCTTAAAGATTAAAACATGCAAATATCAATGAATGAATAAATTAATTAATTGAATAGAAAATTTTAGTCTGTGGGTACAGTTTAAAATTATACTGAAAATAATGTTCGTAATTTGCAAAAAAAAAATGGAACAAGTAATAAGATGAAATCATATAATATATTATATCCTACCAATACATACATATTGTAGGTGCTGCAAAATCAGATAGCTTTACACGGAAACAAGATAATATTTTTATTTCTCGTAAACTGGCAAAGCTACAGACGTAGGCTAATATACAAATAAACCAAACATTAAAGCGTTCACAATATGAGCTTTCGTTGCTCGAGGGATGAGCGAACCTTTTAAAAGCTTTTCCAAAGCCGTGCAGAGCATTAAGCCAAAGTAGAGATAAAGCTGGTAACAACCTCCGGACGATATGTTGCCCGTGCCATAAATATGTTTATCTACTTTGCTTTTGTTGTTAAGATAAATCGGCTCGTTTGACTAGTTCAAGGTTTTCACACTGAAACTTGGGGTATTCTTGTTCTACTTGTTTAAACTCTTTTGATGTACAACTTAAAAGAGTACAAACTTTATGAAGGTTTAATTAAAAGAAATACAAGAATACGTTTAATTGTCACATTCCAATTGTTGTGAACGAAGCTTACTAAAACTAATAAAAAAATATGTACAACTGACTCTCGTCCACGATTTCATACGCAGAGACCTTAAAATACAAAATAATACAAACAATTGTCCCCTATTAAGAAATTTTCTAATAATAATCCTTTAATAGTGATTGTCTACGTCACTAAATGAACTTATTGTACAAATTTCATGGTTCTACTTTTGGTAGTTTAGACTCTACGATGATTAGTCAGAAACGAGTATCCTTATGCTCTTTTATATAGATTTTAAATAACAAAATGTTAAAAACGTCCGTCACGTTTAATACAAGCTATTTTTTGTATCATCCTAATATCACAAACGATGCCGAATGTTGGTATTTGGTTCCATGAACAATGTTTATACAGTTTTACTTTACGTTTTATTATATGTCAAAAGTTCAGGCGAACAAAATGAGCGGTAGATTTTTTTTATCAGATTGAAGTAGCAAACGAGCATGCAGTCTACCTGATGGTAAGTGGTTAATGCCACCCATGGACATCTGTAAGCAACCTCATACAGAACAGAGGTTCTATCTGAAGTAGATCATAGGTGCCTTGGTACTACCAAGGACTGAGGTGGTCGCCTCATATATAAGTGAGCCGGCAAACATACCCTTTCAACGAAACGCAAGAACTGCTTCACGATCGAAGGTAGTACTAAGATATAATAACACAAGTATGTAATATGTTTATTAAATATATATCACTTAGCCACTCATCGGCTGTTTGATATACGAGTATGTACGTTTACTCTTAAAATACATATTTTGTTGTACCTAATCATCATACTTAGGTGTGCGTGTTGAGAACTTTACAAGCAATTAGTTCACAGGTGGTAAATGTTTACCACCGCCCTACATCTATAACCAATTCCATATAGAACAGTGGTTCTTCCTGAACTCAATAATAGATGTTTTGCCACACCTAAGAACTAAGAACTAAGATTGTCGCCTCATATAATATGTAAGTCAGCTGACTTCACGCTAGAAATAGGTGAAGCGGTGGTGCCTCCCCGCTAGAAGCAAACTTATCAACTTAGTTCTACCATTTTCAGAAATCTTCTTTGCAATATGAGAAAAATTAACAACTACTATATCCACGGATTGACAAGGAGACTAATCCTTCTTTTTATCCCATCCAGGAAGTATATATGATTGCTTATGCTGAATCTTAAGTATAATTAAGTGTTTAATTAATAAAGCTTCGAGTAAGCTATAACGTTTGATTATAATGACTAATTACCAATGACTAATTACCATACAAGTTATTAAACATTAAACATGAATAAAATTGTATCCGATTTCCCTGTACTTAAATAGCTTGTAATGTACGTCATTTAATGAAGAATCCCAGTTACGTAAATTTAGTATCTACTTATGTGAGTACTGCATGACTGCAAAGTAACTTAGAACATGTGTAAAATTATGTTTTGTTATTCTTCATTAGACATTATGTCGCAGGTTTATTTGTATCCAAATGTGACCGGTTGGGTTCTATTCATTTTGTTTTCTCTGCTAAAGCTAACGGTATTCCTTGTTGTACTGGTTTGAGAGGTAAAGTGAATAATAAAACGTGCTAAAATGGCCTGTTTTATGAACTTAATAACCTTCTTTTCATAATGTTACTCTAATATTTACGCAGTGGTTGGATCTACGCCATCCTTCTATAGCTATAAAAATAATTATTTAGTATTAATACTCAATATTATTACATACCAAAGGGCGTCGATGCGAAAAAAAAATTGTGTACAAACAAAAAATTCCGAACTGTTATTTTATTTGTATAAATATAACAAGAAAAACAAATACCTAGCAATACAGCGATAAGAAAATTAAATAACTGTATTTATCACAATAATCATAAAGATTACTATTAATTATACGTACATTAAATGGATGGAATATGACTTTATAGCAATTTATCGTACAATGTTACTGTACGTGGTTTTCGACAAAGACTTACACACCGACTGTTCGACTATGGAGAGAAATCCTGTTCTATATGAAATTGCTTAGAGATGACTTTGGGCGACAGTCACCACTTATCCCGTAGACTGCATGCTTTTTTGCTACTTCAATCTTATAAAAACAGTTTCGTGAAGTATAAGTAATATAAAGGTGTTACGAGCCAGCTATTCTGTTATGTTTTATTGTTTGCACAAGCATGTCTGTTTATTCCAGTTAATTAGTTACAACGCGCTAAAAAGGATTTGTTGTCACACAATTTCCACCCACAAAGTATAACATGAATGCATGTTTCTGATATTTTACAAAATATTTAAACGACGAGACCCTTGTTATGTGGTCGCAACTCGTGCGAAGGTCGTCCCACATGTTTGAGGGTAAAGACGAATGACTATACCTGATTACGAATTACGTACAATAAATTTAAAAATCACCGAAGCGCGAATCGAACTTGCACGGAAAGGATTCCTTACCACCGTTAGACGTTTGGACGTATATCTTATTAAGATCAAACAAAACATAGAAAAACGCATTTTTTGTGTGGGAATTCTTTTATTATAAACTTTAAAACCTGCGTGGAGGCCACTACTTTGCCACGCGGGTGGTGATGTTCTTGGTTCGATCCCCAGTCAGACAGATTTATAAACAATTAATGTAGATTTATGTCCTGAGTCGGGGTGTCTATGTATTCGTCTTTGTCATATCGCCCTCGATTAAGGAAAAAATCCTTGTTTCGAAAAGGTTAAATGTTAATCGTTACATTCACTAATTTAAAAGATAGAACCTCTTACTAAGGAGCCTTTGTAATAGGGTTTCCTTGACACCCTTTGGGTACAGAAATTTAAAAATCACGATTGCACTGTCAGTTGGAAATATTGAACTTTGGATAAGAAAAAATATTGTCAAGGCAATGATAAAGAATAACCTACAAAAACATGATTCCTGTGATGGCCCAAGCATGAATGTCACGATTTTCATTGTCATTTATTGTTACCATGCCCAGGAATTTTTCAATTTATTTTATTAAGATGTATTTGATATACATTTAGTTTTATAAGTAAACAAAATAAAGATACAGACTTTTTATGTGTGAGAAATGTGTCACTACTAAGTACGGGTATGTGGATGAGTTTGTAAATTACACCAAATATTAAAAAAAAAATAGCTCTATTTCCAATTCCATTTAAATTCTATTGTTCTATGATCAGTTAATTAGTCATACAAAACCGTCAGTTACTCATTGTTAGAATATGAATTTTTTAATCCCTTTGGAGAATGACGTCATTATGAGACAAAACAATACCTATCAAGTCTTTACCATACTTATCATTTCTGCTCAATTGCCTCCACAAAATGACATATTAGAATAACAGCTTAGAACATTAAAACTAATATCTGTTACCTCCAAAAGAACTAATCTGTTCTTTTAATGGTATCTATTTGTACTTAAGTAGTAACATATAAATAATACGTGTGGCTTGGAAATAAATCCCGCATGTGAGCCAGTGACAAAACCTTCTCGATCCGGAAAAACATTCTTAGGTCAGATAATATATGACTGTCGCTTAAGCAAAAGTAAGTTCGATATTTCAAGTCGCGTTTAAGTTATTGGCTGTTATTAATAACGAGCCTTTTCTAACTTAATCTGACTTGAAAGGCATTGAGTCGCACGTCGTGTAGGCTATGCATTGTTCAGACAGCAAATGGAATACTTTAGACATTGTACGGTGCTTTAAGCTACGACGGTGTTTCTGGAACGATATGGCCGCCTCAAATGGGTTTGTGTCGTAACATGAATTTGACAAACTTTTTGATAACGAACATTTTGAACAGATAATAGCGAATACTTTACATCTCTAATTAGTTATTATGTAGTGATTTAGACAATGTTTTTGTGCCGAAATTAGGTAATAGTTAATCAAACCAACTGAAAATTGTTGCGGTATTGAAAATAAATAGGGAAATAAAGTAGGGGTGAGTACTATTCATGATGAGAAGGGTTTAATATTAGATAGTTAACTACGCACTGGTCAATAAAACTAATAAAAAATTAATAAAATTATCAATAACAGTTAAGCAAGTGGCAAATAATTTCGAAAACATATGTCGTCATAAAAGCGAAGCGGGATATCTTCGGTCTTTGGACCTTCAATTTGTAAGCCTAAGCACCTACCACCGTCCTATGTAACTAAATAGTTATAATTAAAACCATAAAATAGAAATGATTATGATAATAGCTTGTAACACAATACAAATGGCTGTGTCCATCCCTAAAGCTTATTTGAATTGAATGTAGAAACAGTAACGCCACTTAGTGTAGGCGTTTCCTTAGAATTCGTGTATTCATGTCAAACGTTTGAATTTTCTTAAAGGTAGTGTTCAAAACAAATATAACACGAAGTTTTTGTCGTCTTTCGTGCTCAATGTAGCAGTATTGTATTATAATAGTATTATGACCTTATACCCCATACTTTGTACGGAATGCACCTCGATGCGTCATTTTTTTTATATGTACAGGGACCAGTGCTCCCAATTGCACTGCAATTACAGTAGATCTACTGCATTTTCAATTTTTTACTGTATACTGTAATGACCATCTATACTAATATTATAAAGCAGTAGAGTTTGTTTGGTTGAACGGGCTAATCTTAGGAACTACTGGTTCGAATTG
>DWLI01000071.1:0-32598 GCA_018249915.1 Cecropterus dorantes dorantes
TAAAAAAGTGTGCTCAAGTTCCGATTTGAACTCCGTAGAAAACTGTCGGTATCGAATGGCGCGTTACGTTTTCGGTCCTATGGTTGCGTCGGTGACTAGGTCAGTTCACCCCGTACGATGCGAATCGTGAAAGTTCGTGAAAACATCACTGCCAAAAATTATAAATATATTTCATAGATTAATATAGTGTATCGAGTGTCGAACTTCGAAAGTATTAAATATTACGTGAATATATGGGTGTCTGTGAAGGGAACATGTCCGCTTTGAGTGTACGCGTGTATGAGTAATGACTAGAATAATACCGTATGTTAAAGGAGCGTTCTCGATTCTGTAGAGTGAAGGAGTGCTCGGCGCTCGGCGCTCGGCGCGCGACGCGCGGCGCCCGGCGGCGCTCGGGGAGTGTTCTGTTATGTTTTGTTTTATTGTTATTGTTTCTGTATAAATATGTATATTCTATAATATTTTCGATGAACTATCCCGTCCCTCGTTTTCACTTAAGTTGTGGATCGCTGAAATAAAAAAATAGTTCAAATTTATGATTTGTGATTTTATTTTTTCATAAATATCATCAGGCGGCCGGTACATAGTAATATGTGTTAATTATTATATTCTAAGTATATTATACAAAATACCTTGAAATATGAGCATACATGCTCCATCAAAATTACCAGCTCATAAAAATATTAGAAAATAATTAGTGCTTCCGATATTTTACGGGGTCTACTTTGGCTATTACAAGGGTGTTCCACAGATGATCACGCATATGAGACGGCCATCTTTATCCTCAGAACTGGACTTGTCTGGACTGTTCTGTGACCGGCGTTGTGTAGATTCACTCTTGCATATGGAGTGACCGTTCGTCATTACGTGAACGAGGATGGTCCTTTGCCCCTTATTTGAAATATTATATAAAGTAAAAACGTATACATTCTTTGTCAGGGTTCAAATTTTACATATATTAGATAATACGCTTAGGCCATGGTCGCGGTCGTATGTCCGCGGCGACGTGTCGCCGACGAGTCGCGGGCGTGGGGCCGCGGAGCGCTGATGGATGCGGCCAATTTGTTATTTATGCAGAGACGGGCCGATACCAACGGGAACAAATACCTGGCATTTGTTATACGCGGAGAGGCGGTGAGCGAGTGGGGGCAGGGAGGGAGCGGAGGGGCCGTCTCGTGTGGATTTATTAATAGCAGCCGTTCATCTTCCAGGTGATGTACTCTACGTCCTTAGGTACTGTAGCACGAGAAATATCTATTAAAAAAGATATAAATTTATTAATTACATACATAGACAGCGGCCGAAGTAGCCAATGTCTTAAATACTGTCAGTCTGTTCTTCCACAATTGTTTCCGATCAAACAGGTACTGGATCCTTGACGTGTTGTTCTAGGACAAAGTTATAACAAAAATGATAAATCTTGTAAACATTCATGGCATGAGATATATTTTCGAAGTAGTTACTATATATTACGTAACGCGTAAGTTCTTATGGATACTGTGAATATTAAATACTATAAATAAAATGACTTAATTATTTCTAATTAATTTGTGTTTAAACACGAAGTTTACATCAAATAATATATTAATTATATTATGTAAATAACATGTATTTGTAGTTGTACATGTAGTTGTTGTGAACAAGATGCCGCCATGCATAATGAGCAGTGCATGCGTCTCGCTGCACGCGGACCGAACGCTCTCGACTCCGCTTTCACTGAGCTCGAGAGAGTCTTCACACTCGGCTCGGTGCCTGCTTTGACTTAAGCAGCTGTTAGCAATATAGATCTTTATATATTATTATTTTATTGCTATTCTACTTTTGTATATTAGGGTTTTTTCTATCGTGTGAAACCATTAGAAGCAAGTTGCGAACATGTTCGTTGTATTTGCAAGTTTACAATTTTATTATAAACGATTGTTGTGACATGTATGTATATAATTATAGCAAACAATTTATGGCGAGAATACAATGATGTTGTGGTATTATCGTCAACTATAATTGACAGGAGATACTTGAAAAAATCGAAAAATCAGTGTCTGTTAAACCGTTCACGGGGAAGACGTGGGCGGAATCTTGTGTAGAATATATTACCATCTCGATTAATACATAGTGTGACCTAGACGGGTGGCTCGGGACGTCAGCTCAGTATGCCATTTACAATTATTATGTGAACGTTCCGGCGGCGGGGAAGGGCGTGTGATACGCTAATTATCCGGCGCACTACTTGTTCGAACAGTGAACCTCTCGCCTGTACCTCGCCTGATCCGTCGCCGTAATTAGGCCGTTAAAATATTAACTCGTCGATGCTAACGTGGAGCTCCGTCTTCTACCTCTACATAAACTAAAAAGTTAATAAAGCTAAGCATAAAAAAAAACTGATACGAATCTAAAATGTCATTAAATATTGATCAGGATTCGATCCTTACTGTATTATTACAAAGTAACATTAATAAGGGTTAATAAGGGAGAATCAAGACGGTATGGGAACCGTCTCTATATCGTCTCTATCTGTCCTTGGTGCTTCTGCAGACGATATGTCGGTGAATATGTAACAAACAAAAATGTATGAAACAAAAACACAAAAATATATGAATATAAATATTGTTATGTGTGTAGGTGTATTGTGATATTCTTGAATGAATAAAAACCGTTCCCACAAAGATGCAGCCCGGGGGGAGGCTAGATAGGTCAATATAATCGTTCGCATTAGCAATCAAAACTGCTCTGCTGCTGCCATGCACTTTGCCTTCAATAGCGTACTAATCAAGGTCCAGAATTATTTGTTACACATACAGCTGAATGAACAGTTATGCACACCGTGCGCATGAACGGCATAACACTTTTGCTTCGCGGTTATTAAACTGGACGAGGACATTCGCACATAGCTGGTACCACAGCATTGTATGCTATTATTCAAAATCATATCCAAAGTACCGAAGCTCTGATTTCTACTGATGTTTAAAACAAGTATTAACCAATTATTCCATTTGATGTATAAACGAAACCTTAGTCCTGAGTTGACCTTCAATCGGGGCCGGTATCCACCGAAGTGGACCAAAGTGGAACTAAAAAGACATTTTTTTACAGAAGTAGCGTTATTTTCACATCACACTTCAGTCGATATCTTTTAGCGGAGAAATGAGCAGTGTTAACCGGATAGGCAGCGAAATACGCTTGCTTTTTTCCATTACCCGCTCGCTGCCCCACTGACAATATGTTTAACCAGCTCACATCTCCACTCCGCTTGGGCAGAACTACCCCGCCCTCTGTCGCTTTTGGCTCCACACATCTCTACTCGACTTTATGTTTTTGGAAATCAACTATAATTCTAAAATCTACTCGCTGAGCATGCCACTGACAAGTTAGAGGTAAATGGGCTGGTATGACATAACATTATCATGTGACCCACCGCTTTGTCAGCGTTTAACCATACAGGTAACCATCATTAATCACTAATTGAATGGAGCAACAACAATATTTTCAACAGTTCGTAATTAATTAGCGTCAGTAGAATCGCAGCGACCGCGCGCTCACCGCACGCGCCGCAATGTGTTGTTGATTTGAACGAGCTATGTGCGTTACTTGCTTTTAATTTGCGGTTTACATTGTTTCTAATAAAATACTTTACTCACTAACACTTTAAAAGAGCTTGCTGATTAGAGTGATCTGGCTGATGAAATATTCATTCATCTTGAAAAAAAAAACAGCAAAAAATAACTTTTTATTTAGGCTTCATAGGAAGGTTGAGGCTGAAGGTAAAAACTGAGGACGTTTTAAACTCAAGTTATTTCACTCACTGATTCACCATGCCGTTGACACACTGCCGGGTTCGATACCCGGCCAGGCTGATATCTGAATGATGAATTTAGATATCTGTTCTGAATTTGAGTTGTGTGTGTATTAGTCTTTGTGTGTCAATAACACAAACCATACAGGAAAAATTCTTAGTATAGATAACGTTATTATTTATTTTATACGCAGAGTTCTTGGAAGGTATGACGGTACTTTAGCAAAAACTTCGTAAAGTAATCTGTGAAGTCACGTTGCATTAATGACTTCTCCAATGTTGCACATGTCGCTAAGTGATGGTGACCACTGGGCCACAGGGTGGCCCTTAGGCGCCATAATTATATAATTAAAAAGTGTCCATAGTGAGTATCATATGCAGAATAAAGATTGGTGTTCAGAAAAAAAAATGATGTTTGATTTTGACTTCGCACAATGGATCCAATTATATGGCACGACACTTGTCGGTACGACATCCGGGCTGGACTACAGGGCAGGTTAATTAATATTTGTAACGTTGTATTTATTAATTGATACCACAACAAAATATATTGGAAGTAAGTGCTCAGAGTAGCTCATAGATAACTGTTATCGAACGTAAAAAGTAACGCAGTCCTATTTGAAGTTTTTAATTTAAGTAAATATTTTGATTTAGTTTAGGAAGCAACAAAACTGCAGAGGCGGCGAGAGAATTTGTCGACAAATGTTTGACAGATAAGTCAATCTATGTACTTCACCATGATACCACTGTAATGTAAACTCCACGTTTTTGTTTTTACTTTGAGCCAAACCTTGCAATTTACTTTGCAATGATGGGGAAAACATAAGCAATGATTGTTTTAAGGGAACACAATAAACCGGTTTCGGTATAGGTACTCATGTAATTAATTCTGAAACGCTACATCGCGCATTAGTCCCGTAGCGGGCCTACACACTCGTTAAATCCTACGCGCGAGCGGTGCTACGCTGCTACGCAGTGTCGATCCTACGCCGTGCCTTACTCGATGTGCTACGGCTGCCGCTTCGCTGTAATTTTGCACTCGTAGAAAAGAATGCTCATAATTATCTACCTTATATAGGCTATTGAAACGACGTAAAATTATACACTTGTTCCTTTTCTTTGTTCGTGCTTACAATTGATATTTAATGTTACTGTTAATGTTATTTTTTGTAAATAAGACTGACGTAGAAAACGATTACTTAGTGCATCGGAGTGGGCTGGAACTTAGGGCAGCTAGCAGAAAATTGAATGGGTGAAATCAACATTTTAAAGGTGGCTAATATTTATTAGAATTAAGCAAATTTCACTGACATTTTTTTCTCTATAGAAAACAGTAAATAATTAAATGTTGGCAACATTATAAAAAAGTCGAATAAGTCTACTGACGACAAAGGAACCATTTCGCCAGTGCTAAAATTTACTTAAAACTTTATTTAAAATGTTTTTTACATAAAACTTGATTATTTCTTATACATTTTAAAATGTTATGTGCTATGAATAAACACCTCTCGTGGGCACAGAGGGCGGGGCGCGCGGCCACGGCCAGCGCACCGATTTGCGCTGCGCTGGCCGCGGCCGCGCGCCCCGAGTAAATCCTTTATAAGGCGACGCAGCTGCTTATACTCGTTAATATTATTCTATTGAGCTCACTTTTGCTGTAATTCAATCTGCGGTACCGATCGCCGACGCGTTTATTCGAGAGTTACTAAGGTACGGTTGCGACATATTTCACGGAAGCGAGTTCTGTTTCATATATTATATAGCATTATGAGCTGGTATTTAATAAAAGAGAATGAAAAGTGCGGCGCTTGAACCGTGTGCACGCGCGGCTCCGTGCGGGCGACACTCGACCTTGGCTCGTCAACAATACGGGCCGCTGGGCGCACGGGCGGCGCCCGGCGGAGCGCGCTGATTGCTAATACGTAGTGTCAACCATACGCCGCCCCCCTGCGCCCCGCACACCCTCCTCGCACGCCTCGTCACTGAGGCGATCACTCGTACATCTAGAGATTACGATCAGTTGACTGAACTGAAACGTATGCAATATCTTAATTTTACACAAGACTTTCATTATCATTAGCCCTACGGGAATGTGTACTGCACTATTATATCGTGTAATAATATAAGCCGTTGCAACTCAAATATCAAATATCAATAAAGTTGGGTGACCTACGCGGACTAAAAATCTATAGCAACAGTAGTCATGCAACTTTTGATAGTAAACTTACATAAATATAGAAGAAAAACATAAAAGAAATAAATCAAGTCTGAACAGCGAGCTGAGGGCAGATATTTACCGGTGGAGGATTGTTAAAGAAACACGTACAAGATGCTCTTAATGTCGTGTTTAGAACAGCCTTATTGAGCCTTGTTTGTGCTCGCTTCGGTCTGAATAAAATTGTAGAATAAACTTTTGAAAACGACATTGTCGATTTTAAGAGCAGGAAGCTTTATTATTTTTGAATTACGTTTCATTGCATTAGAAAACATAACGAAACAGTCAAGAAAAAAATTATAAAGTGAAATTAACTATAAAATATTTATAAGATACATTTAATTTATAAGCTGTGCTCCTATGCAAATATTATGAATGTAAGTATGAATATTGTAGATCGTTCTTTTTGACGTATTCATGTAGAATAAATTCGGGTAAAGAAGGTCCTCGAAAAGGCCTCGCTCGCTGGAGACAAAAGGTCGTGCTCTGCGTCAGAGCGGACGAGTTAATATTTTTAATAGCCTAATTACAGCGGCGGAGCAGCTTCGGGAGGGGAGAGGGGGGTGCACTAGTCTCACAATTAGCGCTCCGGATAATTAGCGTATTACCCGCCCGCCGCCGTCGCTGGTACCTTCAAACAATTATGTACGACTTGCTCGCACGTCCCCTCCTGCCCCTTTAACAAGCACCGAACGGTTGCCTCCATCGAATTCACTCGTACCGAGAGTTTGTCACTGAATGTATGAATCGATGACTTTTGTTTTATATTTGCTCAAGCGGCTTGTGCAAATATAAAACAAAAGCAAGTACGATGGTGAGTGTAAAATTCTAAGCATATTTTAGTAGCGAACAACGAGATTGCCTCGTTCACCACTATTTGCGTAAAATACCCACTAAATTACTCTTCATCCTGCTCTAATAACATTTCGCTGAACTTAATATTACTAGACGAATATATTATATTTAAGTTTCACATTCTAAGTGACACTATACTTGTATGTATGTCTTATTAGAAAAAAAATCTTAAACCGAAACGCGATATGGATCAAAATACATTTTAATTTGTAGGTTTACTTAAATTATTTATCCTTAACTATTACACTTAAAATATCTGCGATCTGTATATCTTTTTGAAAATAACGATTTATTGCTTATTCAAGCCAGTTAAAGCCAGCTATTAAATTCGCGATTGAGGTACATTTTAACGTCTCTCATTTATGTGATCTAAATAATGATAATCACATAATTATTTGAATGCATAAAGGTGATTCGGGCGCGCCCGCAGCTTCACATTAGCGCTCGCCCGCAAATATCGAATGCCGGTGTTAATTGAATTTATTGTGCGGCGCTCATATGCAAATGACAACATTTGCTTCATAAAGGTTGACAGTGCTTAATTTATACACGAGTCCCCTTCGTCTAGAATTTAAAATAAAGTACAGCGACGTAGAACGAATACGTGTATACATGGCATGTTACCTAAGGTAAAATACGGTTGTAATACTTTACACAAAAAAAATAGAAAAATTCAATAAAAATATATTTAAACTTATACTCGATAGACAACATCTTTTATATCCTTAAAACTTCTATTATGAGTCTAATCTAATTAAAGTTCTATAAATACGAAAACAGTATTAAACTTCAGAAAAAAATAATAATCTTATCACATACTCGGAACTAAATAAAGTGCGAATGTTGACATCCTAGCAAAATGATTCTGGGTCACATCTTGGGTGTTCCAATTTGTACTGACATCCTTCTGCTTTCTTTTGTTTCACATCGAGGACAAAGGCGAAGAAAATGGGGCACTAACATCAACGTCCCTGAATACCACAATGCGAATGCCAACAACGCGTCGAAACATTACAACCCTCACACTACATGAATTTTATGTTTGCCGACAGCGTGCGACATACCAGAGCGGCCGGCTACTAAAGAGCTACAAAAAAAATATTGAAGGTTAAACTAAAATTGTGTTTTCCTAAGATAAAGAGTTAATTCCGATTACTATAATTATCTGCCTAATAACCCCAAAAGTCAATTTTATGAATTATAAGCATAAACAGCGAACTGCAATGAAGTCATGATTAGAAACCTCACATATTATATTTGGTGATAGTTTCGGACAATACCGGTTTAGCTGTTTGCAGCTCTTGCCTAAACAAACTAAAGTAGTACAGTAATACGCAATTTTAGAAAAATAAGCAAAGTTAAAAACAATTAAGCATACAAGTTTTATATTCAACGGATTTTTCCTAATATTTCCTAAAATATGTCGCTGGTACGTGTATGTTCGATTTGCTGAGACGCGACATAATCCGCTATATTGCACCTCACATTCGGCGGCGGCTTAGCAGGCTTAGGTTGGTGACAGCGATCTACTGCAGCCAGAGCAGGGGCTTACGGGCCTCCGGGCGGACATTGGGATATGGAAATTGCCTTCACTGTCGATAACCACTAGGGGCGTCACACTACCACACCAACACGTCATACTGTGATAAGCCCCCACTAGTTATCGTGGAAGCGCAGACACATAGATAGTATTCTTATAGACAAAGAATTACATTCCTTTAAGTTAAAAATCAAAATATACGATGTAATGAGGCTATGTCTGCCATGGACCAGCCAGATTGATCTCATTGGTTTTCATCTGGTTTTCGTTTAGTATTCATATTTTAAAATTAATATTTCAGTGTTTTTTGTATTAAGACGGATGTACATACATCCATGTTTAGTTCATCATTTTATACTGTTACGCATCTCTTCTTCGGTACAGTTCACTTTTATAACTGAAAAAAAATTAAGTTTATCTAGCCATAGCCTAGTCTATAAGAACCGGTCGAAAGAAACCGAAAATGTAAGTATCCACATTTCTTCATACAGTGTAAATAATTTATAACATACACCAAAAATGTATAGCGGGGGATGTGAAACATGGGCTTTAATAATCAAAATTTCATTACACTAGGCTAAAAGATGAGATAAGTTGAAGAAAAGATAGTAGCGATTTTTATTTTTGTGTACCTGATTTAAATCCTGTCACTCGGTTGTTAAGCATGTGGCGGCGCAGCGACGCAACGAGATGTTTGTGGCGCTAATGGCGTCGGCGGTCGCGTTACGCGCACGGCCTTCACCTCCGCGATACTGTTACACCCTCTCGTAATAAACACCTCGGAACACTACTTTTATTCCGCACAACGGGTGATACTTCATCTGTTTGTAGCGGACGATATATCAGAGATGTTTGCTGCGGTAATGGCGCGCGAGGTCGTGGCCTTCAACATTTGGATCACGATGCTCTCGTGTATTTCGCGGAAATAACTCACCGTACAACACAGAGTAACCGGGTACATATGGGATATCATTCGTCTATGTTAAAACAAACAATGGTATATTTGACGATTTCTGTGAGGGAGATTTTTTATCTGTAGTCTTAAATGATGAAGTTATAGAAATCGTATCAGAAATATCAATAATAGATATTGATATTTCCGATAAACATATTGAGCGTTATAATACTAGTTTCGTACAACTGAGTCTCTGTTTATAATATTCAATTATCTGTTCGTTTTTCGCGATCGAAACATGCTCATTTGCATATTGTTTAATTACAAACTCTTATCACACCGTAATATCCGTCGCAAGTGGACAGATTATCTGTAATTAAATTTAATTCATACTCCATTGATGGTAATTGGCGCGGACGTGGCACTCTACTTATTTACATTCTTTTATTTGACAAAAAACAAGGTAAGATAATATTGAATTTGCGAAATTGTACATCAAGTAATTAATTTCTTTGGACGATTGTATTTTATTTGTACCAGTTTTCGTAGACGACAATATCTGATTTCCCTAAAATATAGGTAAGGATATTTTTTAAATGTCCTCGGGTCCGCCTTTCAATAAACCTACAAGCATAGAACACTATACAAATTTTTGAATGAATGCCAGTTAGCTCGTAGTTAATTAATAGATATGAGAGTTTAAGGCAAAATGGATAATTAGATACGTGCGTTATTCGTGTTTTTCTCATCAATTTAGCTAAATATGCTTAAAACCTCATCAAAAGTTCGTATTATTCGCTAATATTACATTTTTTTTTGCATTAAAACCTACAACTTCTTAAAAGTAACTGAAATTGAAATAAATAATCGAAATGGCTATAACCATAGCTAGTGGTTTACAAATTGGTTAGCGGAGGACGGAGGACGCGAGGTACGCCCGCGTCATGGCGACGGAGGAATGTGAAAAGGATTACAATTTAATTAAAAACCAACCTTTTCAACGTGACATTGAATTTAGTTACAAATTGGGTATTATTCGTGAGGCAACCTAATTAGTGAACCTTTTCGAGTACAGTCCTGCTTCGCGCCTGGGTACGTCAACTTTTCTTTTTTCGCTGGCCGACGGACGAAACCGTAGAGTGAATACGAGAACTTTAATCGTCATTTGTCGTAAACACGTCGGATATGATTGTTGTTGTTGTACAATAATATTTTATATATAAAAATATTTTGTTAAAATTTTACATTTATACAGCAAGTTTTTCTACTGCTACATTAAAAGTTATTCGATGTATGTAATAATTAGAATGATTTCTTACTGTCTCAATAGTTAAAAATGAGAGTGGTGTTGGGTCCACCACTGTCGTTTTTACAGAACATCCGACTCAAGCGTACTCTTCCAGTCATATAACTGAAATCTAGATATATGTGATTGCAACGACCTTCTAAGTCAGCACAAACACGACCCTTGTGTGAACGTTTCGTAAAAGAAATCGACTCTTAATCTTAAACCGTCCAGCACTACTATTCATCAGCGACGCGTAATTCGTTATTTGTTTCACTCATTAACATTTTTTTCTGAACATTTTGCATATTATTCATCATTAATGATTTAAAATATTTTTAAGAGTGTTTGTTTATTGTTCAACCAATTGGAATCAACTAAGTTATCAATACTCTCGTAATAATCGTTTACAAACCGCACCCAACTCTGCAATTCCTCGACAAGAAGAATGTCGCTAAAAGAAAATGCCAGAAATAATGTTCGAGAAAAAAGGTGCTACTAAAACTGTAGAGGAGGAATAAAGAGCCTATATAATAAAGGCTCAGTGTGTGCAAAAATCGTGAGTTGCACGGGACACGGCGCCGTACATTGCGCGCCGGGTCACGGGAACGCGCGAGCTGCGGGATACAGCTGCTCCGCTGCGGTGCGCGGCGCCCTACTATCGTATGAGCACAGGGTTCATTTTGCTCCGAAGTAATGTTGTAATGTAAGCTTGCGGCGTTCCGAAGGCGACACAGTGTAGCGAGCGTGTCGTGCGAAAGCCGAGGCGGCGCTGGTTTGTAATTACATGCAGCCGATAAGTTTACAAATTCGGGGCATTCATTCGTATTCGCGCCACTCAGCACTGTTTTATGAAAGTGTATTTAGTTACAGGTGCTTGTTCACGCTTTTTATTCGATTAAATTATTTAAATGATTCTCTTTCCCACGTTTATGATTTTTTGTTGCTTTTCTTATTTTATACACATCAAGTTCGTTCTCGACTAAAATAAACATTATGCGAGTAATGTGTATAACTGAACGTTACATGTATAACTGAATTTGAGCATTGTGTGAAATAAGTTATATTCCACTAAAAAATACGTTGTTCTTATTTAATTAACACTTTATCATAAAATATAGATAATACTTATATAAAGCAATAATTTTCGAAATCCGCTATGAAATTTTCACACGTGTCATACTGCAACTAATAGTATACGTAAATACTATTTCGTCTGCTAAGGCCCGTGTCTGTTTGTAGATATACACGAGATTTAAGACTAATGAATCAATATACATCTATCCCGGTGTTACATAGAGTCCTGTAGAAGCTACGTCGTTCCGTTTCAAAAATAATTTGTTTTGGTTTTAGCGATTGTGTAACAAATACCTCATCTCGCGCTCTGCGGTCGAATCCACAATTTACGGAGGTGGTTTTGTCCGCGCGCAAATTGAGGTTAAGTCTGTGCCGCGACCCGGTCACGGCGAGAACTTTTAACGACTTAGTTCACTCAAACCCCCCCAAGTTACTTTTAATAAATTTCCTCTTCGGTGCGAACTGCTTCGACTCGACAACTAGGAAACGGCTCTTTACGAGCTGTTTCAAATTTTCTAGAAAAATACGCCGCTTTGAATTCCCAGGCCGACGGTTCCACTTGTTACGAAATATCATTATACTAAAATGTTATAGATATTGTTACAAATTAATATTAAAGCGACTTACATCTCAATCGTTTCACGTCGTATGAACATGTTACAGGCAAGAGTTTTCAACATGTTCCGTGTCCTTCGGTAACCGCCAAACTCATCACATTACATCATCTGAATGGCGTACACGTGACCTCCGAAATCGCCTTTGTATAATTTCATCGTCTGAAAACATTGTCATAAAATATTATCGTTTCTTCAAAAATTTCCGCTAAAAATATATATATCTATAGAATAAAAAGTAGTTAGATATTTTGTTCAGTCTTACTCTTAGTTTAATATTATCACAAGATATATAATTGGAAATTTAAGCCGTCTACTACCTTGAATATTAATGAATATAAACTAATTTGTAAAGTTATTAGGTACGAATAAATTTAAATTTAAAACAGTTACCAATTTTCATACTGAATTGTATGGATTGCCTGTAGTAGTATTTCAAAGTTGTGTCACAGAGAATACGATAAAAGGCTTATGACCCTTGTTACACCGTGATAGCCCGATATGTTCAATGTTTGAGTGAGTGCAAGCGGTGCCTGCAGCCAAAGCACGCCGTTTGGCAGCGGCGGCGGGCAGCGCGCGGCCGGTGCCAGCCTCCGACACATTAAAAATAAAAACCAACTTCGGTTACTCGTTGCGGTGCGGCAACCTCTCCGGATCGCAAGAATCTCTAGTGGTTGGTACCTTATTATGCCTTCAAACATACCAAGATAATCAGCATCACTAATGATTCTATTCTTCGTCCAAAGCAAGTGCTACAACTTATAATTTAATCGTTGCAATGCGTTTCAAGTAGTCGTGAGGACATAGTATTATATAAATATTACTGCTTCAACATACAACCGGTCGCAGTGTGATTATAATGCGAGAGAAGGGTTTTTTTCCATTGATAATATTTTGAATAATGTTTTGCTTATTTAAATTTTTGTATGTTATGTAAATTCTGTCCATAAAGTCATCGGTTCGATGTATGTACATAATGAGAGATAACACGGTATAATGAGCGGATTCGGATTACGAGAGCTTACGAGCAGTTCCGCTGTTGTTATGTGTTATTGTGCGGCGCGCTAAGGCTGCCAACACACCGGGGCAATACACGTGTAGCAACGTCAAGAAAAAAAGGTTCTTATATTTACATCGATTTATAGATATACCACCATAAGACATTTACATACTTCGAAGCATGTAAACTTATGTGACGTTTTGATAGTAACAAGAGTAGCTAAGATGAAGCGGCATTGATTTTTGTTTGTTTGAAAGAAATACAATTCCACACTTAGTTAGACCCTTATGTTTTAACTAACAAGACGCTGTTTCACTATTTGGCATCATACACGTAGTTTACACAACTCCGGTGGACAGCCAGCCTATCGATGGGATGTCGGTGCGGGCCAATTAAATCATTTATGGTTTTGTATAATTAGCTCGGATAATCCCATATTACCTATTCACCTCGGCAAGTTAGTAATTTGTATGTATTATTAGTATGTAACTTTGCATATTGTTAATAAACAAATTAAAACATTCTCTATTTTCTTAAATATGTCAATCCAACTCACTCGATGCTATGTCATTGCCGCTTATTGGTATCGGTAATCAATATTAAATGGAACATCAGTTGTAGCAGAACTGCGTAAAGAACAGAGGCTCTACCTAACGCCGAACGTAGAGTTGTTGCTACGTCTGAGAATTAAGATGAACTCCTCATATGTTAGTTATTTTTGGATTAGCACACTGATTCAAAAATAAAAGAACAAGGCAAATAATTACATCGTAATTCTGTATGTATCTTATACCGACGAGAAAACCATCCATTTCGTATCGTTTGAGACGTCATACTCATCAATGGGATGAGTATTTCTCCAGATTCATCGTAAACTATCACAAGGACGCCATCTTGGTCTTAATTGTGTTGTGATATATTGTTTATGAATCATCATGTTTTATCGCCTATCGTTCGAGATTTAGTAAGGCGTGGTACGCTTTCATTATGATTTGAAGTACTCACTTGCGCTCAATGTTTCATTACAACAACACAGTCACGAAATGGCCTCAATATTTTTACTTGTGTACCCTTCTTTACTGAATAATATACTTTGTCTTAACCTTAATCTATATATGTATCTATACATATAAATAAAATTGAAGTATCTGTTTGTAATATCATTTTTTTTTTACCAAATTCATATGAAAATATATTTAATACTGATAGCGAAACGTCTATTTGAAAAAAAATTGTCTGTCTGTCTGTCTGTCTGTTTGTTCCGGGTAATCTCTAAAACCACTGGGCCGATTTCGACAGGACTTTCACTGTTCCATAGCTGATGCTATAAGGAGTAACTTAGGCAATCTTTATTTTAGAAAAATAATTAGGGTTCTTTGTGATAAAATAAAAACCTTTAACATTACCTCTGTTTCTTGCAAAAATTTTGATAACTTAGCTTTAACCCACTCCATTCTCATGAAACTTGGAGTGAACCTTTGGTATTGAGAACACTATGATATAAAATAAAAAAAAAACCTTCAACTCCTCAATCTGCATTATTGCCTGCCTAAGCGGCAGGCAGTATCCCTGCGTTATAGTTAACTATTTTTTTATCAATAAAAATAGAACTAAGTGGGAATTACAACACTTATGTTTGTTATACTTTAAGATCTCTTAAATAATTTATGTTTATTACATTGAAGGTCATAAGTTTGATATGGCACATTAATGAGTATAGAGAAACAAAAATAAATACCAATATAAAGGTCTGTTGAATGAACTGTACTTATTAACTTGGTGGACTTTGGCTTTCATAGCAAATGCAATCCAATATCAGCTGCACATTGAGGGAGCGCCCGCAGTGCGCACAAATTGGCGGTAATTATACCGCCGGCAATGTATTTCGCCACATAATAAGCTGAATTGAGCTGTTCATACGCGGGCACTTGCTATTTCGTGCAGCTTGCATTTCAGATCATAGTGAATCGCTGCAATGGCCCCGACTTCCGTGAATTCTCACTATTCACCGAAGTCGGAACGCTGCAACTAAATAATCCACAGTTGCTCAGTAATTTCGCATGCCTATAGACTTGACGATCTAGTTGCCACGGCTTGCTAGCTTCGCTTGCATCATTTTTTCTCACTTTTGCTACCAGTTACTATCTTCAATTGTCACTAATTATACAGTTACCGTCAAAAGATTCGCACTGAATACAAAACTCCGTAGTTGTATTTAGTATAAGCGAACAGAAATACAGAGTTTCATTTTATATCACAAACGGACTGCAGTCGGATGTGGTTGGTTAAGCCTGTTAATACCAGTCTTGATAACGGAAGCTGTTCGTGTAATGACAGCTGGTAATGCGGGTGATTTTCCGCTGGAGTAATATTACGGCTTACGCCGGGGCGGAACAATCCAATGTACTGGACTAGTGGATACATTCGCTGCTGCCACTGCAGGTGCATTACACTCGGTATTTACAGCTTACGATTCAAATGGTGTAAAGCCGGATTATGTAAGCTTATTTAAGGGCTCATGACAGAGATTCCGTTGCTAAGTCTGTAGAAATAAATTTGCAACTAACTACATTGCTTCACCATAAACCCTGTTACTATAAACATGTGCATTGCAAAATTATGTTTATTTTTTGTATAAAGTGAACGGGTCGTTGAACTTTCCGTAGGGTGTAATTATGATGAACGAGCATTTAAGCATTAACTGTGGCCTGAACGAGCCGTTTTATTTTCATAATTGTGCAACAGTAAACATAATAATTGTAAGGAGCGCACTACAAGAGGCCGCCGAGCCTACAAGTGGTTACAGGGGATCTGGGAGGGGGTGTTAAATACTGTGAAGGGTTACAAATTATTACGAGGGGCGGTTAGTGGGTCAAACAGCATACTTTAAGTAGTTGCTTATACCATTAATGACACTTTAATTAATAACTGAAAGACATTTGTACACCTAAAGAAAATAGAGGCTTAGGTAAGTCTTTTGTTTTATTTTTGAAGTGTTTAATTTTAATGTAAAATAAGTAATGTAAAAAACAATTATATGGTTTGAGATATTAGAAAAATTGAAATATACATTTCTGCTACAGTAAATAATACGTAAAATTGTAATAAAAATATATTCATAAAAGATAGAGTATTAAGATTTCTTTCTACTTAAACATGCTAACGAAGCATTTTAAGTAAAAGCTTTTAGTTAGTATAGCGAGCGGTGACCGGCGCGGCGGGCGGCGGCGGACGGCGGCAGGCGGCGGCGGCGGGCGGCGGCGCTCTGTCATCACACTCGTGTGTATTGTTCATGTGAAGCCGTTGTTGGGGCTGAGTTTTGTAATAGCTTATAGTGTCGATGAACGATCTTTATGTATTTCTGAATATTTTTAGAAAAAAAAATAGGAGAGAAAAGTTTTTTTTAATAAATAGTTTCATGATGACGGTGTTAGGATACCACAATTTGCCTAGTGTAATTGAAGTTAGTTTACAAACCATTTGGGAACATTTTAAAAGATGCAAGAAAAAAGATCTGAAAAATATTTACTATAAATACTGGCACCTTACAATACTTGCAACATAAAAGCGTAATAAAATTACTAAAAATGAAACGATTATAAATTGCTGTATTGTTTAATTAAATCATGATAGAATCCCCTTAAGATACTTTTTTTTTATAAAATGGAAATAGCGACCGAGCATGCATTCCACCTGATGGCAAGTGGCCACTGCCGCTCATGGACATCTGTAATGAACCCCACGCAAGATCAAGTTTTTACCTGAGGTTAGGTTAGGTTAGCTACAGATGCGTTGCTACCCCTGAGGTCTAAGTTTGAATTCCTCGGATAAGTATGTCTACCGTACCACAACAGCGCATAACGGTACTATTAGGTAAAAATTGGTGTGGCGATGGAGCTTGTGGAGTCGAACCACAAAGTGTTCTACCAATTTTAAATATGCCCAATGCTGCTACAAAGTAACTTGCAATTTTGCTTAAAGACATTTTTCTTTGAAAATTCAAGCAATGCAATATTGTGCAGGAAAGCTACATATCTGCACACCTGGTTAGCCTTGTAGCAGGGGTTCCGGCGCACACCTGCACGTGTATGACGTACGGCCGTAAACAATAGAGAAGTGCAACCTCCCGTGGGAATATACTGGCGCACGTAACAATTTATAACTGCCGGCGCGTTCCATTGCTCCCAATTGTGGATGAATGTTTGTGTCTGCAGAAAATATGTAAACTTTTGATATGCTCCAACCGATAAATCGTGTTGCAAGAAATATACGTGCATTTTAAAGAGCACAAATTGTCTCGCAATACGGAGTAATTTCTTAACTGAGAGTTCGCGACGTTATGCATTAGGCTCCGGCTCCACATTAAACGTCCATATAAAATTAGCGGTGCAAGGGACCGCTCTGAAGCGAACCCGACTAATTAATGAGGGGCATTAAGTGCAGGTGACCCGGCTCCACTCCCGCCCCGCACCCCGCACGCTCCCCGGGGAAGTGCCACTGCCAGGGATGTGCCAGGGATCGTCCCCGTAGAAACCACTCTTTAATTAGGGTAAGGTAGGTACTCAAGTATTCTTCGTTTTATATTTTTAGGGATATCTCCTAGGAGAACCATTTCATCCACGGAGTTGAATAATTTCACAGCACTTTACGTAGTTCCATAATTCTCGGGTGAAATAGTGTGACAAACCAACAGACTTAATTAAAGATGGCGCTGAGAAAGAAGAAACTTATTACACTCATAAAGCTAGCCAACTATTTAACGAGATTTTATTTGCAGTCTTTAAGGGTGGGGTTTTTTAAAGAAACTATCTCAAACAAATAGAAAGACGTAGCACTATGTATAATAAGACTATCTCGAAAACATACCAATTTAAGTTATATTTGTTAACGGAAATGTATGTGATCCGTGTGATACAATTCCTAGGACATGTGTGTAATTCCTAAAATTGTCCGGAAATGTGTGAAATAAGTTATATTGGACACATTTCCTAGGAACTCTATACATTTGCTAGATAGCAATCGGAAATGAAAAACATTTAAGATATTAATAGATACGGGGAGTACAGGGATATCGTGGCGAATGGTTTAGGATTAAGTTGAGCTGTAGTGATATATATTGGATGGGTTAGGTTAGGTTGAAACTGGTGCAGGTGCTCTCAGGACATGGGTGTTTTGGCGAAGTACCTGTGCCGTATGGCCAGAAGGGAGCAAAATCATCCGGTGCCACCATTGTAGTTGCGACGAGGACACGGCACAGCATACACTAGAGGAGTGCCCGGCTTGCGTTAGTTATCGCTGCAGTGAGGCCAGACCGCTCGCTCCCAGCCGTAGTAAAAGCCAAGAGGAACCCATGACGGGTTTGGACACGAAAAAAAGATATGTATGTATTCAATAATTTTTAAAACAATATTTTATACGAAAATATTAAGAACTTCGGAATTGTATTCATTTCCTGGGAGTTGTATACAATTCCTAGATTTCCGGTAACATATACATAAAATCAATTACACTAATCATAGAATGTTTTCACAGATTATAGTCTGTAGTTAAAAATTCAATATTTATAAAATAAGGAACTAGTAGATCATTTTATGTAAATTTTCAGTTTTTTTCAACAGGTACAAAATATATTAATGAAATAATTATATTTGAATTCGCTACGTGCCTAAGTGAATGGCGCAGTCGTCGGGTTAATAATAAATTCACATCTTCTCTATTTTATTTAAACCATAACATGCATTGATGAAGACGTCGTCTACCATAAGAAACAGCACAACTTAAGGCTTAGTTATGTTTAGAAAATAGAAAATTATCGAATGGTCTATTACATGATAGAAAATATGAGATGCAATGGCGTGCAGCGGTACTACAATCTCTCGAGCGCCTGACGCGCCGCGCTCGTATTTCACCGCGGTAATATTTTGCGGGCTCTGGAGTCCGAACATCATTTATCCTGGGTTGCAGACAGCGGCCATTTTATTGTGTTTTATTATACGAAACAAGGCAATAGACAATCCAATAAAGCTCTACTTATATCTGTACAAAGAGGCTGTCGATAATTGAGAAACGTTCATTTATCTCACATATATGTATATATAGAGAAGTCTGATACTTCTCATAACATCTTCGTATAACTATAATTTACAATCATATATAAATTATATTACTATTATATGCACTTACGAAAACCTTTCCATCTAATTAAATTGTATTAAGAATAAAATTTAATTGTGTACTTGTATGATATTCACTAGGGCTGAAATCAAGGAGAGTTCAATCTTAGTTTTTGGCTTTGATTTAGATATTTATTGATTTTTCTGTAGTTAATGATTAATGACATTGTCTGCCAGTCAAGATGTGATGTGATTATTCTGAGTGTACCACTTAACCGAAAACATTTGGTCCCCATCATTAAAATTAAATTCCAGCGGTGATTTACCATAAATTGAATTAAAAATATACGTGATACATTGATCAAAATGTTAGCTGTAATAAAATGAACATGGTAAGTACATTTGAATAAGGAAGCCGACGCACTCGCGGGGCTTCGCGCCGGCCGCGAGTTTCCGGTGCTAATAGCCTCATCAAAATTATATGTTCAACACTATTGCAACCTTGATCCGCGTGTTAATACTTTCTTATTTAAATTTTCATACGTTTCACATGTTATAATATTCATACTCTGTCCTGTTACATATGCTGGCATCCGGTTGACCTAATTTCGTTGTATTTTTAGGATTCCGTGCCCAAAGTGGAAAAATGTAACCTCATTAATGAGCCCTGTCTGTCCGTCTGATACAGGACTCTATCTCTGAACCGTATTAGATACACACTTGAATAATAAAAAATGTCTCTTAAAATATTTGTATGAATGTAGAAAGCGTGTTTTTTTTTTCTAATAATTAAAATGATAATTTATTATTTTAAAAATCACAAAGAATTATTAAGCTCGTTGCGTTTATTTGCAATTGAATAAAAATGAACTAACTTATATATATAGGATAAAAACTGAAATAGTAAGTCATACAAAAAGTTTACAAAGATAGACGGAAAACTTATAAGACTAAATCTATGTTTACATGAGTAGCAAACTTGTTGACTTCAGGTTCTGCCCGCTTCCCGCAACTAGTCGAGCGATTGCCTGACGCACCTGCGCCGTACAAATATGAAATACGGGCGATAAATAACGCGAGGCACGTTACAACCGCACCATAAATATACTAGCGACGTATAGAAATTTATAACTAGGAACTGGAGCTCGTCGCTGCCAACGGCGGGCTCCGGACGGAAGTCCAACGGAAATTGTTTTGATTGTCTTAATATTACTTAATATTATAAACGCGAAAATAAATTTTGACTGAAACGTTTTTACGGCTAAACCACTGTGTCGATTGTAATTAAATTTTATGTCGACTACACTTCCTGGAGCATTTTTCAGGGTGAGAATAGTAATGTGCCCAATGATGAAATGATACGGTTGTCGCGTGTCTAAATCAAGTCTAGATTGAGCACTCAATTCGACACACCATTTGGCACAATGGCTGATTTGTTAAACGTCGCCACTTATACTTAAAGAATTCCGGTTTTTCGATTTTTTACCCTAACTTTAATTCTTAATGACGTTGTTCAGTGTAGGGAAAAGACGCGGTTTAAGATACAATATAAACTGAGTTCAACATCTTTGCTTCCATTGTTCGGAGGACACTTCGTCACATCATGAAACAGAATATTGGTGACATAGTAAAGTTTCAGATACAAGTGCTTTCAGATGTACTCGTGTAATTAATGAGGGTATTCAGTGCAGGTGACCCGGCGCACCCCGCCGCACCGCCTCTCCCCCGGCGCTCTCCCGCGAGAAGTGTTACTCACCGAGCCGGAGTTCGTCTGTTGAAACTGCTCTTTGATTAGAGTAACTCCAGTATTCTCGGCGACATAATTTTTCGGGTTATTTCCTAAGAGAGACACTCCGACTGTATTGTTGAATAATTTCGCAGCTACACGTCGCTCTTTAATACCGCGCCGTCCCCGGGCGGGCACGCGTTCAGTGGCTCCGCAAACTGAACGAAACTAACAGACCTATTTAATTAAACATGCCTTGTTGGAAGTCATTCGCTAAACTAATGAAGTTTGTAAATATTCCTTGGAAAAACCTGCCTGGATTAAAATATCGTCTGTCTCACAAAAAAAACTACATCAAAAATGGTAATATTGTGTGGTTTTAAAAAAAGGTTGTCTTTTCAAATTATTCCTTATTTCATTAATTTATGGACAAAAATGTATACATAAAAAGGAAGGAAGAAGAGCGAAAGTGATTGAAAACTCGATGAGTACGATAAACATTCCCTCGGTAGCTAGGTGCCCGCCAATTCTATATTCGTTATTATGTAAACAAATACAGCCGTATACAAAAATAACAATAAAAACCTGAAGTGCCTGTTTTTGCTTTAAAATCATCTTCCTACCAATTTTCAAATATAAAAACGTAAACGTACGTTTTTGTAACCTTTGTTATATCGTATTTATCTTATGTTATATAAGGCTAACATATCATTTGACTACATTTTCCAGCAGATATTAAAAATACAGGCAGTAATAAAGGATTAACTCAAAAATGGAACTCCATGCAATAAAGTTTTATTTAAATATATACATGAATACTGTATTGGTTATTCATGCAGAAACATGAGCTCACTTTAACGACGAGTCTCTAATGCCCTAACCTTACTACCAGAATATTTAAGCAGGAGGTAACCTAGTATATCAGTGTTATACGGAACACAACTCAATAATATTGTTTAAGATAGTTTGACCTAGATCCGGCTTCACCGTCGCCTCCCGGTACCGGAATCGCATCAGATGTATTCCGTGTGAAGCTGCGTCGCTCCCGGGTTTTTACGCTCGTTTTGCTCGACAACAATATTTCTGTGGCGCTGACTGTCCGAGCCGCCATTAATTCAGTGTTGTAGACAACAAGCTCGTTTCACGGCACGAAAACAAGATTATGTATGAGGCTGCAACAAATTGAATAACAAATACTTTTGTTCCAATTTGTTACCTGCCAAATCAATTTGATGATGAAGTATTTGTATCTAACAGCCAACATGTTTGTCCTCGAGATTTATTTATTGAATATTATTCTTTAGATTTGTAAAATAAAAAGGAAACGACTAAAATAAAAATGTAGAGAAATCTCAGAATAATTGTAGAGACACAAAAGTCTTGTCATATCTAAAATTATTAAAAATATTTGATCAAGTGCTCCGTGCGAGACTGCGATGTACTCACTATCCACTCCGTCTCCGATATCTTTCTCAATTATCCTTTGTCTTTCTCGGCTTTAATTAGTCTTTTATTAGCTCATCGGCATTCAGGCTATCTGCACTCGGGATCAGAATAATTCAATTTCTGGGATCCGTAATAAGAATATTTTAATAACTAAGTTTCTTTACTAAAATACGAGTTTTTTATGCGCGGCTACGTCCTCACTTCTTATTTTTTCAATTATAATGAAAACTATATTTTTCCAGGGAACAAAATAGACTTAGTTCATTAGATTAGTCTCGTTTTAATTGATGAACCCAGTTAAGTAGTTTAATTTAATATGAAGTGATCAAAAATGGAGAAATATTAAACGTTGTTGATCCTGCAGTACAAATAAACATAATCGCAAAAATAAAATATTTTTATACACCTAAGTATTCTGCCGTAACTCACCAGTTTACTAACCAATGAAGATAGTGAACTGGTGAATTACGGCAACGGCGATGAGCTTGCGAGATAAGGGCCGTCTAATTGGAGCAACTCGACTTACGGTTAGTTAGAGCAACACTCCCCTCTCCCCTCGCACTCTGCCCTCGTGTTGCCTTATCCTCGCCCAGCGCCCAGCGCCCAGCGCCCGTGCTCTCTTCCCCACTAATTAGCCTAGGGATTGTTTAAGTTGAAACAAACATGTTAAACTATACAAGAGCTAAAGGTTCAAGGCTTAAAATATAGTGACTAAAATTCATAGCTATTAACCTTTATTGACCTGACTATTAACCTTTCTTAACCTGATATATTTATAATTTGTGAGGTTGTAAGGAACGTTTATAATTATCACGTAGGTAACATATCTTATATCCATTTCTAAATAAAATTATTATAAAGGCTAATAAAATACCAATAAAGTGTATCATTTGTAAAAAAATGCTACGTGTCGATTGTCAGTTTCCCTTTTTTATCTTGGTATCATCATCCAAATAATTTCAATAGAACGTGATATGATTTGATTTTGTTCGTAAAACGACCATGTTTTCTTGATGTAGGTGCTCAGTAGCCAGGTGTCGACAAGAGGCTGTCGATAATGTATGTGAGTCACGCCGCCGCGGCCTACTGTTGCCGAGCAAAGTATGACAAATTGCTGAGATGAGAGCTAAAATAGAAGATGTGCGCTTCGGAGAACATGACGCTTTGGTTATGATGCTTATAAAATCGGCAAAATATAGAATCTAGTTCTATTATAGGATTAATGTCTATAGTTAAACTTATACAAAGACGTTATCTTTTTCCAAAAGAAATTTCTTTTAAGTATGTTTACGGGATGTAAAGCTTAAAACACAAAACTTTACTCTTGTAAATTGCAAACAAACAACTTTAAAGTTAACCTTCCATATCATCGCTTAATAAAAATTGCCTTCGAACCGATTTAAATGCGAAAACACTATATCATTGTAACATGTAATCATTGGTTTGACGAACATATCGTTGAAACTATCTCAGGGTGTAAGCAGTGAGCGGTGAGTTTGCATATATAATAATGTGAAGATGAAGCCAGTAACAAAGCCGGCACAAAGCAATGATCAGCGGAACTTGGCTCCCGCCTGGGCCACAATGGCCGCGCCGCACGCACTCGCGGAGTTTCTAACGAGAGCGTTTGTTATCGTCTGTTGCGGCGGCCGCTCCTGAAGCTTCGTTATTACGTTCAATGCAGAACTCCGTCATCTTTGTTAAGCTCGTTAGCCGACTTCGCTTTGACGTTTGATTTGATTTCGAATTACGAACAGCCTTGAAAGACGTTTAATTGCTAAATGATTTAATAAATTCGTCTAATTTGTCATAATTCAATGTAGAAATTATCGTAAATTTCTTTATTGTGTTTAAAAATGAAGCGGTAGGTCATAATTACCTGGCTTGTTTTACAGTATTTTTTGATGTATTGTTGTTAATTTCCCGTTTTGCGATTTTCTGTACTTCTACTTATGATGAGTGGTAACTGTAACTGCCACTCATGAATATCTGTAATTTATCCCGGATATATTTTTATCTTACCTAAAGTTAACCATAGAGAAGTAAGTTGAAATGACTCGAATAAGTTTCCCTTTTGTGGTTCCCAGTTCTCCTTAAATCTGGTTTGAAGGGAGTTGTTTTCAAATCAGATTTATTATAACAGTTATTAAGCAGTTATAGGTGAGGCGGTGGCGCTGCGGCAATCAAATAGCAAAGGATTACACGAGCTTTAAATAATTATTTCAGTCGCAGGCCAGGTGCAGGTTATTGTGGCTAATTTATTTCTGCGGTAAAATATTGCTTAAGTGTGACATAAAGCAGATAACAAACAATTTAAAAGTGTTAAAGTGCAGGGTGTCAGCCCTGGCAGGCAGCGACGCGGTCGGATTTAATAAGAAGAAAAATAAGCGGTTTAGCGGAGAGCCGCCGCCGACGCGCGGAATAAAAACGGGTTCCCGAGTCACCCTCGCGGATATTATTCATCCCAGAAGATAAATTTCTGTGCTCATTAATTGGGATTTTTATGGGAATCTCTTTATTTCAAGTGTAAGAAGAGTTTTGGATATTCTGCGATACAAAGGAAAATATCTGAAATTTATCCGGAAACTGATTTTATTCTATAACAATACCAATCAGTTTAGACAATTGTATAAATATTTACCTTTAAATATATTTTAATTAAAAAAATCCACTTTTCCGCATTAGTAATTATCCAGTTAAAATATTACAGTTTGACTCTATATTTTCTGTAACGTTATAATGTATTTAAATTTTCTGCTAATAAGGCAGTCTGATGATCGTCGTCTCGACTGTATTTTGATTACATAACTTACATATTTGTATGCATATTACGTTTGTTGTGAGATATCTTTAGGAATAATAAGATACCCCTAGCTCAGTGATTCATTAATATATAATCAAATAACTACCAACAGGTAACTGATATCATCCTGATAGTGAACCATAAATCTTATTATTGGTTAATGAGCTAGACTCAAGTATCATCGTATTTTCGAGCGACGCTCGTTCGACCAGATAATTACTTACCAAATGAAGAAAGTTGTCGCAACAAATTTACTCAATCGAGCGGTCGTGAAAAGTTTAGTGATCGCAGTAAATTCGAGGATGTCCGTCAAGTTGATTTAGTCGAGGAGAGTGCACTGAGGCCGACGAATCGAACCGGAGCGGACGAATCGAAAGGACGGGCCACTGACTCGCGACAGACGAACGACTTTCGATCAATACTAATCTTGTCACTTATTTTTGAACCATTGGAACTGATGTCGTGCGTCTCGCTTTTTTGATGTCTGATGATGTATACTATATAAATCTAACAAAACAGATTACTATAACTACTTACTTACCACACCACCTTACAGCTTACTACACTTATTTCTGCCTAATGATAGCAGTCTTATGCGCTGTTGCGTTCTGGTCTGAAGGTGTGGTAAGGGAGACATACTTTTGCGAGGCATTCCATCTTCGTCCTCAGAGGTCCTCAGGACCGCATCTGTGGCTAATCTTGGGCGAGACTTTGATCTTACCTAGGGTTGATTACAGATGTCCATGAGTGGCAGTAAACACTTACCATCAAGTGGGCTGCATGCTCGTTTGCTACTTCCATACTATAAAAAAGTGCAGTAGCACACCAGTCTTACACGCAGTTGGTTCGATCCCCGGTGATACAGTTCTCAATAATAAATTTGAATTTACGTTCTGGGTACAAATATTTGTGGATTCATTTTTTCATATGTCCGATTTTTCAAGGATGCCATCATTAAAGCAGGATATGTGCTTATGTGGAATTTCTCTATCTTTTATTTTTTTTTGTTGGACAATATCGAATAATACGATCTATCCTTATTAGATTTTATCTTTAGATCATTAAATCTTAATAATTAGTTACAAAACCAATAAAGATTATTTGTTTATTAAGTAGGCACTAAGAAAATATTGAAATTTTATTATAACTGCATTCCCAAGACTCTAGTGATTCTCTCTGTCGAAGTTCTATTCAGTGATTTTCTAGAAAAGGAAGTGCATTTTGGTTCGCGCGCGACGATTTATCGTCGGAGGATGGACCGTATCTCGGCGCACGTACGAGATGTATCGACAAATAAAATATATAGCCGATTTCGATGCCATGTACAGTTAATTGCTTCCGTGTTCCAGCGAGACATGTTCACATTACGGGGAAATTTGATTTCGACAATACGCAATCTAGCAAGTCTACGATAAATGAAAATGCTGCGTTTTCGTTCTTGAGGAGATAAGTAATTATTCCGGAACTTACCAAAATACAAACATGGCACAGAGGCTAGTAGCGAATCAAGTAGAAAATAAAGATGTGGTAAATTGTATCATAACAAGTATTAAATGAAACACACACTATTTTCCCATCGATGTTTCTTCCAAAAATAATTCCATTAGTAAGCATCTCAGATATACCTTACGCAGCTTGAATGTACTGATCCCATCCCAGTATTGGCACACGCAGCGCGCCGCTGGCCACCAGCCAACACCCCCCCCCCCCCGCGCCCCCCCCCCCCCCCCCCCCTCCCCCCCCCCATAACGCAATTCTTTCTTTTTCCCCGTTCCCCAAATATACACAAGAATATCGCCTTGGTTTTCCTCCCAAAAACTGTTTTGCTATGAATTTCTTTCCCGAACAGCCTACTATGCGTATTTTTGCTTCTTTTATTGTTCGTTGATTACATTCGACGCGGCTTATACAGGATTCATACATGAAATTATGCTGACGGGATTTGGCAAGATTATCTGCGAATGAAAGAATGTTTGCAAAGGACGTGTTACTTGCTCTTTCCCTTTCACACTCTCCTTGTATATCATTAGTTTCATCGTTACGGCAACCCTTACACATAAACCCTTCAAGTACCTACCATTAATTGTTATAAATATAATCAGTGATGTTGTGATTCTCCTATAAGCGAATATGTAATAAAAATGAAAGTTTCGCATGTCTATTTATCATATATATCTACAAAAAATATAGTTTGGAGGTTTGAGAATAAGAAATAGTAAATATTTCTTTAGTTTTTACCAGCTCTGTCTGTCTATTAGTCTATGTATATGAAATCGCATCAAAAATAAATCATAAATTTAATTTAAAGGATTTTTTAAAAGAACTTCAGATAACAATCAATTTTCAATCAATCTCTGTCAAAGTTATATGAAATCACAGGACGCAGATAGTAAGCAAATAAATATGATTTACGGGAGCCTATTTGCATGCAGTTGAGTCCAGACTCACACTCATGGTTGGTTTTTAAACATTATTTGCGTTCGTTGCTAATGACAAAGTGGCGGATTCTGTTGAGTTTGCATGATTCGCCTGAATCACTCTATTAAGGGATGATGGCGAATTAATAAAAAAAAGATTTGTGCTGGAACAATTTTAGGGCTAATGTTTGTTAATTACTGCGGCAAAGGATAATAGAACGATTAATTCTAAAATTTTGTTAATATAAAGTTCAATCTGTTTTTCATTACAATAAAAGCAACCGATAACCGACCCTATATAAAATTGGAGTTCTTCCCAACTGTACAGGTAGCAAACAACCCCTGAGAATCAACAAGAAATAAAGTTAATCCTATATTCCAAGAACACAGCATCACTATGAACAAAACACGGTGAGCACAAATTTCCTGATTTAGAAAATATTTATTTGCTTCAACAAAGCTGTAGCCTGCAACTAAACTGGGTCAATGGAAATGCACAAGTCAAATCACATTTAGACAAGTTTGGCGTAAATCGTGATTGCTACATTTGCTACTTAGAATACAAAACATACAGAATCTGCAATCAGATAAGAAATATTAGCTACCATTTTAGTCTGCCGTAACGGCTCTTGTAGATCATTATTGATTTTATTATGCAGACGTCACTCACGTCTACATTACAAGAGTAAGGATAACGATACGTTATGATGCATCTTAAAAAAATAAGAAGAAAAGATGGAAGTATTTTTTAATATGAAGGGATTTTTTTATTGTACGTAATTGTAAATTAAATTCTCTTCAATATTGGATGTCTTCTATATTTTATCAGCTCTGGGGATCGCAATAACTTCCCGAACAAGTGTAACAAGTCGCGCTCGACATGCAGGAGTTCACGGAACTAATTACGTTATAACTAGTAGTTACGGTCTTACAGTTTGATGAGAGGAACGGAGACTCGTTAAGCGGGCCATGTGGACATTCTGCTACCTATGCGGAGTTCTCCAGTAAAATTTCTAAATTTAATTACATGGCTACGTGTAGAATGAGTTGTAAAACGATCACCAAGGCTATCGTTATCCGTAACTTTTTATGTTTCTCGCTCCTCGGGCACGACGACAGGTGCTTAATATTGATGACCTCAGTAGAGCTCTTGCAAGGCAGGTGGGCAAATAGGTAAAACGGATAAATATAAGAGGAGGTTAAACAACAGAAAAGCCATGTTTAGAAGCTGGTACCTTCATATCGTTATTTGAATTTCCATAAATCTGCACTGTATACAGCAAGTTACCTGAATATGACATCCGACTATTGTAGAAGCCGTCATGCAAAACTAGCGTTTAGTGCGTGGCCGGCGCCTCCCACGGGACGTGCGGTAGACAGCTCCGTATTGTGAATACCAAATGCGGAGGCATACCCTGAATGACAAAATTTTATACAATTAATATCTAATAATAGAAATAGAGTGTTCGCCATATCGCTCTGAGTGTTTGGGTCTGGGTAAACTTTGTATTCGTAGTAATCATGGCACAGGAAATCGTAATTTATGACTGTAATTATTTAATTTTCAAATAAACACTACAAATAATGTGATATAAAAATCGGCAATAATATTTGAATAAATTCTTTTATAGATTGTATCAATTTTTTTTAAGACATTTAAGAAAAAGATAAAAAAATATTTGTCCGAAATAAAATTTTCGCCGGTATTCGAGCGGATTGATGGATTTCCCGAAGGAGTAATTTCAAAATCGCTTGAAGTTTTTAACGTTTCTAAAAGTATTTGACCGATAATTATTATTCTGTTGCGGTTGGGAAAACGTAATCACACTTTTCTTTACAGGATTCTTAAAGAGAGGTTCTTAATAGAAATTCTACTCGAACGTTTGTGAGGCGTGCCTTCACCGAGTTTCCACCCTTTTAGTCGTAAATGCGGGGTCGTAAAGTAGTGCCTTTATGTCAACGTCCCGGAGGAACAACAGTGACACGCGTATTATGAAAACGGATATGGGAAGATAGCAGAGCATAAAGGGAAAGGGGAATCGACGCGGCGCGTATGCCTAAATAAATAACATATGAAATGGATTTTTTATGTTCAAAACTGCCGAATAAATCTAACGAGCAGTGAAGGGTGCTTGAATGACGCTGAAGAATGAAAATTCGTACTGTATCCATACGACAATCCCTTAGACGCAACGCTTGAAAGCTATTATTAAATAATTGATTATTATTTGCATCAATGAAATAGGTTAAATTGTACTGCAGGTACGGTACAGTTCAGTGTTGGAATTTATTATTGTGTACATACTTGTATACATGGGCCCAGAGATAATATTAAGAAATGCACACAATAGGATTGCGAGGCAGTCGCTCGCTCGAGAGGAATTCCACGTATTATTTATTATAGTCGCTCGGAGACGTCAAACTGGCGTTATATTATCATCCCGACTAGGCGCAGAGAGCGAGACGACTGGTTTTAAGAATTATATGCACGTAGATAGTGATTGTATTTAAAAACAATTTTAATATAAACCTAGCAAGATTCTTGAAATTAATAGAACCCTTCCTAGCGGTACCGTTGCGTTGACATCACTTCTGCACGATTTATGTTAACATCCGTTTTAAGCTTACATTTAGTCCTCGGGGTAGTAAGGTATCTAAAATCGACTTTAGATAGGAATTCTGTCCGATAAGAAGCTGCTTATAGATGTACATGGGTAGGTGTTAACTATTAAGTGGACTGCAAGTTCCTTGTCAATCGTGTATTACTTGGTTATATTATTATACCTATCGTTTTGTTGCACATATTAACTTATTGGTAACATCTGGAAGTCATAATTGTCAAGTAAAATAAAAATAATTAAGTATACAGAATAATTATAATACACTAATACATATGTTCCTATATGTATATGTTTTTTTTTTTCAAAATTACTTTGATTATATTTTACGTGGTATCTTAACTATCATCGCCTATAACAGGATTAATGTAGCAGGTACATAGGGCTCGCCGGTAGCAACACAGGACTGTGTTCTGGCAAGCCGGTGGTGACCGCGACTGATTTACACACGCCGTAATGGCTGCCTGCCTTAGCGGCTGGCTTAAACTGCCGCCTCCCTGCCATCCGAGCCTTCTTGTAGCTGTTAATGTAGCTAACCCGAAGCTTTCAATGATTTACTGACTTTTCAAGGGGGTTTTAGTTTCAGAAAGGCATCGACGTGCCGTAGATCTTATATAAAAATATACGTTGCAATTATGTAAAACGAACTACAGCTTTCACTATTTTAGTATTTTACGAATAAAAAGTAGATCTCTGTAAAGTTCTGTATCCGCCTACATGACAACTTTTGAGATGGTCAAACAAAATCTCTTGATATTAATTATATAGAAAGAATAAAAATTCGCTACAATTTATTTTTCGGTTGCGATATATTTATTATACAATGTAAGATCTATCTAAATAGCACTAGAATATACTGATCATTATAGCAGCTTTGAAAAAAACGTGTCATTTCCGGTCGTGCTCGTAGCTCGTAGAACTAATATCATTAAAGTTACAATGGCTAATGACGGGGGAGCCGTAAATCTGGGGTCACGTGACTTTGTAGAACGTTAACTCGAGTAGTTTTCGTGCGAGGGAGAAAACTTAGGCCTTACGGAAACCTTGCTGGAAGTATTATTCACCTGTAGGGATGGGTGTCGATCAATGGCAATCGTGCTTAATGCTATATATTTACATACTCACTGCCCTCTTGATTACCACATATTAACATCAATTAAGTATTGTAATAGCCATTCAGGATAATTACAGGACCCAGACCAACAGTAATTATTTTAGGTAACGACATTACTAAAATATACTATGTAAATACATGTTAATTTAGGATGTGCCCATCGTTTCATTCCGTCCCGCTTCTCTGGTAAACTGGCGGCGGTGCCTACGGTGCCGGCGGTGCCCGGCGGCGCCCCGCGGGACGGGGACGACATGCGAATACGAAATATTCCAAATACGGAGATGGAAGCAATGATCACCAATTTGATGCATCAGTTGCTCCTACACGGTACGGAATATGAAAAAAACGCTGAGAATGTAATTGTCAAGGTTCGCTAATGTTTTATGTAACTATCTAGATACCGCCAGAGGATCTATCGCTCATTCAATCTGTGTCTTTTGAAAATTTATTAGCTACTGTAGCTAATAAATTTCCTTGAATAGTGTTGAGGTGCCTCTAAGTATTTTATAAGTGTCATATTCAGTCGTTATATTACATACCTATAGTAACTGTATTGTAGTATGTAGTAGTAACTGTATTGTAGTGAAGCGAAAATTTCCGATCCACTGTGTAAATTTGGTACAAAGTTCACCTCATTTTAATCCCGTTATCCCAATAATAGGTGCTTTTCAAATTACTTTAAAATGTATGCATAGATGGTAATTTGTGTTTTGTGTTATGATATGATTAATTTTGAACTAGACTTTTGATACATTATGTATCAAAAGTCTAGTTCAAAATTATGTATGAATATGTATGACCAATTTTAGATGCGGTAAATTTAGTTGGATTACATTGAAGAACTTTGCGGACTACGAGACCTACAACTTAGGAGTGGGATAGTTAAGTACCTAATAAATCGAAATAACGCTTTCTACTTTCACAATCCATGTGAGAGGCTCACGTAGATTTTTATGTTTCTGGTCGTGAAGACACACTAAGACGAATACACTAAAACTCAAAACTTCTGTTATTGTAGTGGATTTCTAGAAATGTTTATCTAAATTCATTATTAATACACTTGTCTGACAAGGGATCAAACATGGCCCCT
>DWLI01000072.1:0-32549 GCA_018249915.1 Cecropterus dorantes dorantes
ATGGTGACCGCTCCGCCACGCTGGTCGTCATTACAATTACAGGTAGAAGACACCTGTAATTGTAATGACGACCAGCGTCCATAATATAAAAAATAGATCATGTACTAAAAGAATAAAAAGTATAACCAACCTACCGTCTCAGATTCGAAACGATAAAGTTGTACGGCCATTAAATAGTGAAATCATTGAAAGCACCCTTTCGAAAAATTGATACCCTGTACCATCGCACGGCGAACAATACCGTAATCACATACCCGGAGCGCAGAATGGGTATCAATTTAGGCGTAAACCAAACAAGCCTGCGGCGTTCACGTATTTGCCCAACTATCCCGGCCCGCCGCCGCCTTCGCCTTTCCTTCCTTTTCACCAGCTTATTCTGTTTAGCTGTGGGCTAAGGCATGGGTGAAGCGGCTTAGAATCTTGTGATTTTCAGTATGTTTTATATTGTTAACAAATGTGGTTTGAATATATTTGGCTAGGCAGTCAATAGAAAAACTCTCACGTCACTTATTAAATATTTATATTCCATTCTTCGTAGCCATTGTTTTGTTTGTGAAAAAATAATAATACGAGTACACTAGTTGAAAGTTACTTAATATGCACCGCTTAAAGCGCAGGTTATTTGAAAAATCTCAAAAACTAGAGCTGCTGCACAAAAATCAGTGTTCTTTTTTAAATGTGTACACCAAAATACATCAGTCGTGATAATAATATTCTTGGAAAATTTTATTAAGCAGATATTTGTTGGGCAATGTTATTAATCTCATATTTAGAGTTACACAGAATAATAATAGCATATAACGATAGCGATCTTTTATATATAATCGTATAGTAATTTAATTGCTGATTAAACTTCATTTTAACTTCTTTCGTAATTTTACGTCTAAAGTTGTAAAAAATAAAAAGTCTAAGTTAAATGCTTTACAACTAATGAACGAATCGATGTTTCAAAACTTATTTCAAGCTGACTGTAAAATCTAAAGTAAAATCGAATGAAATGAATGAAGATAGTTAACAAAGATTCATCTGCGTAAAGTAAAAAGTTCTTTTACTTGCTTCAAACTTATTGGCAAGTATTGAGGAAATTTTATTCCAATTCATAAAATCATAAATTAGCTGTATCGGCGAGAACTTTAACGTACGATATCGATGATTTAAGGAATTCGTTACATTTGCAATTAAATATCAGATAGAGTTAACTTGTACTCGTATATTAGGTAAATTAATAAAATTATATAAATATTTAAAATTATCAAAATTTATAATTTATTTGGTATATGGTTATTTGGTATAACATTAAGAACCTTCTAAATCGACGCTGGTGGCCTCTCGTTCGATATGTGTTATCAATAAAAATTTAATAAAAACTTCAACTCAATAAAAACTTCAACCACATCAAAAAACTGACAAAAGTCGTTGTATCCTTATACTATTCTTTTGAGACCAGTATTTGTATCCTTATAATATTCTTCTGACAAAAGCACTTGTGTCCTTAACGAGGTATTATTCGCTCGTACTAACATAGGTAGTATTCGCTTCCGCTCATCACATAAACGCAGCCCAAGATTGCTCGCCAAGTCCCGAAATAACGCGATTAAGCGAATGAAAGGGCCGAAACGAACAAAAGCAAATGTGATTACCGCGTTGTCGACTAAAAGAAATAAGTAATATTTCTTGTGCGGAATCGCTGCCGGTTCCTCTGAACAGCCGTCTCACTCTTGCGCTCATTGCCCTGTTCACCAAGCCGTGATATTACATGTAAGAAAACCTTGTTTAAGCCGTAGCACGCAAAAAATGTTGATCCTTCAGTTTTATTAATCGTAGTTGTGTTTGCAGACATTTAACTGGTGATTCTATTATGGAATAGTCTAGGGTCCGAGTGTAATATTTCTAGGTTCTGTACGTATTTAAATGTTGGGTAAATACACCAATATCCACTTCAATATTTATGACATCCTAATTAACATGTCCCACGAATGAGAATTAATATTTATTTTTGTATGATTATTTCGAGTGACTTTTCAAATAACTAGTAATTAATATAATATATACGTTAAAATTATATTATGTGTATATGTAAATATGAATGAATAAGAAATAAATATATATCCTTTAAAAATAACTTCTATTTTCATCTAGATATATCTTTGACTCCTTAAAGCTGTACGTGATGCAGTCATAAAGTTTAAAACAACTAATCCCCTAAAAACCCTTATCGTAGTCCTAATATGTATAAATATGTTACAAGATTTAAAAAAAATCCCGCAAATCCAAAAAGCCAGTCAACACCTACCGAAATCCGACACCCTCG
Organism: Cecropterus dorantes dorantes; assembly: GCA_018249915.1. NCBI lineage: Eukaryota > Metazoa > Arthropoda > Insecta > Lepidoptera > Hesperiidae > Cecropterus > Cecropterus dorantes. Next base: position 2,312 of record DWLI01000072.1, read on the forward strand.
AAATTTAAAACAAAACCAGGGGAGTTACAAAGTGATCAGCGGAAACTTGACGAGTGGCGCTTGTCCCGAGTGGGGGCAACTCGTCCGAGATTAAATATAAACTTTCGTGTTTGCGCGCAACTGCAATATCTGAGGCAACTTTCTAGACTGTATTTTTTGCGATAACAGAATTGTTGGACTGGGAGTTTTGTTGAAATTCTGTCAGTTTTGTTTGATTTTTTTTTTTCTTTTATAATATAGAAAAAGCAAACGAGCATTCACCACCTGATAGTAAGTGACCACTGCCGTCTGTGGACACATTAACCCCATATAAGGTAAGAAACTTCGACCGTGAATCCGACCACGGATGTGATGCTACTCCTAAGGAGTAAGATGGTCGCCTTATATAAAGTGAATCGGCGACCAGACTGTTCCACTGAAACGCAAGAACTTCTTCACGCTAGAATCGTTTTCTATTTCTATTATATCCTACGCTGCTACATAAATCTTGTTAAAAACTTTTATAAAAACACCTTGGTAACATTTGACTAATTTTGAATAAATGAGCAGGTTCTTATTATCGAATTAAACTTTAAACTTCCAATTCATCATATCTCATGATGCGGCGCTCTCTTAATCAGAGTTTCGAAACATCTAATCAACCTCCAGAATGGCTATAATTTAAGTATATGAATATTTTTTGTGTATATCTGTTATGTATTCAGATATTTCTGATATACTTGAATTGAATTTTCTAAACCTTAGAAGAAACTGGATCCTTCAATTCAAATCTTGAAATCATCATGATTATCATATAGACAATCAAATCTGTTTCCTTCTGTTGAAATACATGTAAGTTGAAAACTTTACCAATTGTCTATATCTAGTATATACTCTTATACCATAACTTATAATAGATTTTGTTTTGTATATTTTTGAAACGCCTAATATTAATTTAATAGCATCATACATTCTGGATGCTTGTGGTCATTGATCCTCAAAATTTGAATACTACTTTACCAATGAAAATAAATTACCATTTACTTAATACAAAACATCGCTTTTGTTTATCAACCAACGACGAAAGAATAAGAGCCATCAATCTTGGGTCTTCGTGTAGGCCAGTAATTAGCTCCAATCATGGTGTTACACGATATAAAAAGGATAATTTCGCGCGCGCTCTAAAGGAACGAAACCAGAAATGACGATAAGACGATCGCACACTTATATCGCATGACTCGGTGGTTCCTGACCCGAATCATGATACGCGAAATTAGCAGCATTAAAGAGATAATATCTATGACTCATGGTATTAACTGAGAATTACTATCGTTTAGCGCAGCGATATAATTAGCGCAGCGCTATTGATGCTTGCAATTAAAACGTAGACACACCCTCAATTCGAAGTGTTGAAAGAATGTAATAAAACAAGTTATGAAATCTTTTGATTTGTTACAATCCTAATAACTCGTCCTACATTGAACAAGAAGGCGATACAGCGATCATGTTTAATACACTTTTCAGAGTGTCCGATTTTACAAAAAGATTTCGACTTCATACATATACATACTCACTGTATAATTTTAATCGTAGACAGTGAAACAACACCTCAGAGCTCGTCAATGTTGTTGGTATCATAAAACATCATCATGAGATAAAAAACCTATCAAGATGCCTTCAGGCTCATTTATATGCAAATGTACAGTACAAAAAATGTGTCTGAATATAATATAGAATATGGTATTCAAAACTAATTAAAATTAAAATGAATGTTTTGCTCGTGTACTGTTTTAGTTTTGTTTGCATTTAAATTAATCAGTCAACAAAAGACACCTAATATACGTATGTAAGTACGTAAGTAATCACAAAATTGGCAAGGTCAACCTTATTCAGAAGTTGGATGGGTGACCGCTAGTGACGAAATGTCACGCTTATTTCCATGCCTTTTAGAGCATGACTATATCGGCTATAGTCCTGGTTTCTATTGTTTCAATTTCAATCCATTTAATCTTGATTTTATCTACAACCAAGGACAAAGTTAGTGTTTCAGTCGTGCTTAAAAATACACGTATTACCACATATTCCCAAATAAATCTACGTACCTTCATAACTCTTTCAATGAAAGTTTTAAAAGTCATATTACAATATTAATCAGGACTTTTCATATTGAAGTCAGCAGCATTACCAGAGGGAATGTCCCATTAATTTTCGAAATCCTTCTATTGTTCGTTTTCCATTAAAGCAGAAAGGCTGATTTAGCCGTTCTTCGTAGTGACGTATTCTATTTTTACGATAACCTACAGTGAATCATTATGCTGGATTATTCTTCTAGCCATATGGTCATTTATACATGCCTATAATCTATTCTATAATGGAAACTGTTATAATGAAAATGCCTATATAATGCCTATAGAAAATGTTATAATGAAAATGCCTATTCTATAATGAAAACTGAATAAACTTACTATAATTTCCAAATTACGTGATATTATCGGTAGTTGTAGGATTCTCATTAAATTATAAATTTATGGAGTATCATCATGTAATAAGGAATTTCTTTGGCATTACATCTTCCGTTTTCTTATTTGCAGCAAATATCGTGGCTATATCTGGCCACAGCATATTACCGATAAATGATATACAACAACTAATTCATGAAAGTTAACATCGTGATAATTATCTATTAGATCTTCAATTTAATTTTGCACTAGTTGTAGATTTACAGATGTCTGTGATACATGTATTGCTGATTATATCACAAAAGAAGAGAAGTAATAATAAAATAAAAGTGTTGATTAATCAAAATAACATTATATATTCATGCCTATGACCTATTAGCTACTTGCTCCTATCACGTAGCACGTCCAAAATTGCTCAAAAAGCCCGGTGACCGCGTTGATTAACGTCTGATATCACGATTTGCATGAAATGAGTTTAGGACTCGCTCCTATCACCCTGAACTTGAGTAACGCGCGAATTTGCCACCATTTCTCTGCAAATTGTTTTATCGCTGCTATAGTCCAACCCTGGCTGAGATTATTTATATTTGCATAAAAATCAGATTATAAATATCTTGCGAAAATTTAAAACAGCCTCTGGAATATTGTGACCTACTTCTAGAATTAAATTTAGGAATTCTTTAGAATTTATCTAATACAGTGGTTAGTAAAGGATTATTTGGAATGTAATTATTACTTTTATATTTTAAACGTGGGTTGTGTTGGTTAATGGTATTTTTAATTTACCAAGAATCGTAAAATGTTTAAGTGTTCATTTGAAACAAGAATTACTAATTAAACTTTAAATGTGCATTCTCGGCATTGCATGAGACACCCAAGATTCGCATCAAACCGAAATAGTTTAAAAGCTTCGTGTCTTCAGTTCGACTGCGCGCGACGATTTCGAATCTTTTCCACCTGAACGCAGCCTCGACTGGTCCAACGAAGTCGAGCGCAAAACTCGCGATAAATTCATCGGCACGCCGAGAAAGCTAAGCAAAAACATTATTCCGTACACGGCAGCCGGCCGCCGTTAATCTCGGAATAATGGCGCCGAAGATTTATCGAGAGCCAAGGATAAAAAGAGGCCGAAACATTCATGATTGACGGCGAAATGTAGCTGTAATTAAAAGTTGGCTCGCTACACGCCGGTGCCTTACCTCCGAATGCATAAACTTATACTAATTAGAGACGAATTCTTTCCAAAGATTCGGAACTTGTCGTTCGCGGCGAACTTCGACGGGACTGTCGCAGGTTTAATTGGGAATCTTGGAGAATACGCTTTGTCGAGAAATTCGTTTCGGCGTCGAACGGAGGGTGATTGTAGGAATAACTTTCGCGGCACGCGCTCGCAACAGATCTAATATATCTACATGCGTAACTGTAATTAAAATTTACAAAGGAGCTTACGTGGATGTAATACGCAAACGGGTTACGGATTACCAGACCGTCTGCACGCCTGTATCAATTAAATCTGCGGCCGAATCACATTGGTTGCTATAGAATACTGAATCAATATTAGTCCTGGCAGTTTAACGGCTCCTTTATCATATGCTGGATATAGGGCTTGGTTTTGATTGAAGCGTACTAAAATATATATTATGTGATGAGGATTCAATTAATTTGATTAAATTCGGATCATAACTAAGCTTATCCTTGTTAAGCAGGTCATCAACCCATCTCAAATCTAAGTCTGTTCAAATAAATATTACAGTATTAAACTTTCAATAAAATTAAAAAAGATTCCTAAAGCCAACAACCTTATTTATTAAAGTTTCTTTTAATAGTATCGTCTAGAAATAAAATAGCAAAGTAAGAAAAAAGCTGAAAGATCTTAAGAGATTAGTTAATCATGTTAACACCAAGTCTAGCCTAATTTGAATGCCTTTCGTTCAACACTGTAATTGCCAATGAAGAAGATGTCTACGGAGCCTGGATAATAAATGATATGGAAAGGCATGTACGAACTTGCCAGCTTTGCCAACGGTACGAAAGGCGGTAGGCGTTAATTAAGCAAGAATTTACTGTATTCAAACGACGCGCGCCTCCGCAAAGTTTAAGTCAAAACCCCAAAACTTGCTTTGAAATTTGTTTTGCGTCTTCACGGATCTTCATTAGCTTTACGAGTCCAAACTTATTACGTATGTTTGACTAGGGGCACATTAGTACTGCGGTTCCGCGAGTCGCCTAATCCCGCCGATGTTCGAATTTGTACTAATTTCGGAGCGCATACGACCCCGAATCCAGTCCAATTATAAGCCGGGTCGACTCGAATTTGGACCAATTAGATGAGCCAACGAACTGTGTCGCACTCGGGAGCAGTTTTGTCGGCAATATAATTTATTAGGGAGGCTCAAAGTTGCCGGCTTTAACCCTTAAAGACTCGAGTGAAATTTGATTACGGACGCTTTAAACGTGTCCCCTCGCCGCACTCTCAAGTTTAAAATGGACGACGGTTCCCACTTACAGGCCCTGCCATACAATGAGCCACTTAGATGAAACCGATCTGCTAAGTATTTCCTCGACACAATAGGGATTAACAAGATACCGGGAAGTCTTGGGATCCGTCATTTTCTTTTTTCTATCATCTTGGACTCACTACGCCCAATGTCATTCGTAATCCATCCTAGCTTTACAATTTCGCTGACCCCACTAAGGTTGATTGTAATTTCTCGTTTCTTCTTGTTGCTATTTAGCTACCTTCCTTGCTTCTTTTATTTACGGAATGGGCGTAAGAAAATATTATCTTAGTATTAAAGACATTATTGTGAAAAAACAACAGAAAGAATCTTACAAAATAACAAGAAGGTTTAAATGTTCAAAGAAATATTAAATAAAAATGCAAGTCAAACTTCAATAATACATTTTTCGACTAAAATATAAAAACGGAATACATCGAATATTGGATAAAATATCGAAAGATTTAATAAAGTTTCACCGGTGATTCCAAAATGTTATTTCAAATTCGTCAAACTATTTCAATATAACAGTGATATACATAGAATGAACAAGATTGCGATTCGAAAAGGCATTCTATTCGCGAATCAATTAAATTCTTTTGTCGTACCTTTTCTTGACTATTTTCTTAAGTCGCTCGGCAGGGAAGGGACATCAAAAAGCTCTACCTTTCTCTGTCTACCTTTTCCTGCCATCCTTTACCCGCTCAGAAGAACCAATTAAAGGTTTTTGAAATTGACTCACCGAATTCATGGAGCCTTTGTAAACGTTGTTATTGACATTAGCCATCGATGCCAATCGACGTTTCATGTCCCATTTTTGGGTTGCCGGTAAATCAATTTGTCGAATGCAGAGTTCAGCGATTGACATCACTATTGTTAAAGATAAATGATTTCTGGGAACTGTGACGCTCTTATCCGATTTTGTTTGCTCCATTTTCAGCAAATCTAAATGGTTGTGTCATTTGGATATGATTATATAAATTAAATCTCCGCCCTGAAGATGTAAATTTGATTGCCTAAAATGTAACTTTTTAAGCAATTTTGGCATTAATGCTTTAAGATATGATTTCTTCTTATAATCAGGACAATTTTTCAGTATCTAAGATAAGTTGAAATAATAAAATAAAAACATCAAAAGAATTACATTCTGACAACTCTGATGTTCAGTCAATACACTATTCGGACTACATCAATAACAATAAATTAAAAAATATTCGTGAAGTGTAAAGTGCAACAGGCTGACCGATCGCCAAGTAATTCTGTCCTGCACGGAGGTATAATTTCACCTGCAGCTAGTACGCAAGGATCAAATTGTTATTTTGAAAATACCAGCGACCTAAAATCACACAATAATGCTCATTTATTTTAGCGCAAAGTAACCCTTTAAGAGTGATAAAGGTTTTACCAACACAAAAAAATACTTCTTACCTTCGTTCACCAAAATTTCGCACACTCCATTTGCTTCTGCGTCGTCACTTGCACCCTTAGGCCCAGTTAATTAATTTGTTTTAAAAGGACCTTCACCACTTCACGTGTAAGGGACTTCCGTTCTTATTTAAACGCCTCTGGGGATAAAACTGCATGCGTGAACTAAGTGACTTTTGCTAGCGTGTAAATTCCGCTATGAGTTTAAAGTAATAAATCAAGTAAATTACTTGCAAACGAACCTTCGGTTAATCAATTAATCACTGGGGATTGGTTGCTTGTAGTCCTAGTGATAGGGTTTGGCGACCCGCCACGAAGGGTTGATTTATGAGAAAATGATACTCCATTGGGAAATTCAGAGTTTAACTTGGCTTAAACTTGAGGGTCTGAAGTTTCAACTGAGTTATTGTTTCAAAAAGTTGAATTATATCGTTAGGAGCAAATCACTGACAGGTATGATGTTAATTCTTAAAGTGTCTTGCTTTAAGATAAGGTAGGAAATTACGTATAATTATGCTGTGTTGTCAAAAATAAAATTCGTTTTATAGTTATCAATGAAAAAAATGTTTAAACAATCTTATCTTGGAAATATAAGTTTCAAACTTCATAACAGATTAATGTGGTTCAGTAGGATCAAACTTTTATGATCCTGTAAGCTGTCCAAAAACCTAACTAATTCATTCGCTTAACAAATATAAGAAATCAAATATGTACAGTCACGAACATAAATATATGACTATGGACACGGCAGCAAAAATATATGTCCCAAGAACGAGTACAATAATATCTGTCTGCACGAATGAAGTAAAAATATCTGACATTAATAGGCAACATAATCATAACACATCAAAATAATGTGATGAAAATGTACATCAAATAATTGTGATTACCGGTCGAAGCAAAAATATGTAACGACTATAATTCCACAACAGTTTCCATTTCCAGTTAATGTCAGATGTTTTTGCTGCATTCGTGCAGACAGATATTATTGAATTCGTTCTTGGGACAGATATTTTTCCTGACGTGCTTAAGTCATATACTTATGCTTGTGACTGTACATCTTGTCTAGTTTTGGATAATATGTAAAAATTGGGACACGTAGTACATAGTATCTCTAAATCAGGCAAGTTTACGAGTTATCTTCCGAGGTCTCCATCAAGCCGCGGATTTCCTGAGCCAGCGCGATCCTTTCAGACCTGAACCTCTATAAAGGGCCCTGCCCTTGTAGCGCCCTCAATGTTGTTTAACGCTCATAACTTACCAGCGAATGGGCTTTTACGTGTAAGGAAAAACTTTTGCGTATACGCCCGAATATGAGCTTTTATAGTTACGACCACGATTGAAAACGTGATTCGATAAAGACATTTCAGTTTCATGTAAATTAGGAAAAACTGTGAACAACATTTTGTATGTGGAATTTTAGTGACATTTCTTTGTGGAAACAGAAATTTAAAGGACTTTTGCTGTAATGATTAATGTATGAGCCGAAAGCAGAATAGTATAAATCTAAAGTACAGTTGGCCATGAATATGACAATAAATCTATTGACAAATACATCTTATAATATTGAGATGTGACAAAACAGTACTTATATAACTTATGTTAAATGTAATTTCAATGATGGATGTGTTAATCATAACAAGGTCAAATTAAAACTACATAGATTTCATTAAACAAATAATAATCGTAATAGTAACGTATTTCACGTTAATTTGTCACTCTTTTTATCCAAACCTTCGCCTTTGGCCTTAAAACGGACTGTTTGTATTTAACCTTCGCCGGCGAATACACCGTTAACCCAATTCCTGCTTATATGGGTTGTTCCTCCCCATTGTTGCAGCGTTCCCGTTCCTACGTGTAACTTCAACTCGTTAAAAGATGGCTATCGCTTTTTTACAGCTTCTTCGTTGTCGTTCTGAAACAATAGCAATATCGCATTTAGCTGTGATATATTGTCTAATGATGGAAAGCATGGAAAATTTAATATTGGATTAAAATTTTCTCAGAATAATACGATCGTATATTGACATCATAATCATGATACGACACATTAATATTCCGTAAGTCAGCAATTTGCTTGTTAAGTAAAAGAGCATCATATATCAAATGGAAATATTTTATGTCATTATGTAGAACGCTGTCATGAAGTATCAAGTACGTAGCTTACTTACGATGTTATTCTTCATTGATAAAGGCAGTAAGTGATAATTAAGGTATAACTTTACAAGGTCATTCCGCAATTCAATGCCTACCATCTTTTTTGTAATATTTCACTTACTGTTCCCTGCGGTTTCACTATATAAGAAAAAAAAATAATAAACAATCATACCATGATTTTATGTAACCTATAGCCTTCCCCAATAAATGGACAATTCAACACAAAAATATATTTTCTATTCGAAGCAGCAGTCCTGAGATAAGTGCGTTCAACCCAACAAACTTCAGCAAACTGCAGGCTAATTATACCTTTCCTTAATCTTATTCTGGACTGATCATATGCTTCTGAATTGTAATGTGTTCAGCGTCAGTATGATTCTGTTACATTGAAATAAAAATGTAATAGATAGATTTAACTTACACCGAAATATAACACCTTTCAAATGACTACACGATCGGGCCACTGTTACGTTATAAGTAAAGGTTTGACCCAAATTGTTTATTGAAACAAGTGCTTTAACAGTTTTACATATAACGTTGTGTAAGACGGTAACATATGATGCACACTAACGAATTATTAATGTAACTTGGACTAAATTGCTTGCATTTTTGCAACTAAGAATTCTTAGATTACGTTACAAGATTGCACATTCTACTTTGCAATACCGTCTTATTGCTTCGTTTGGATTGGTAAAGTACAGTTGGTAGTTTAGCAAATACTGCTCTTTGCTTTTAGCAATTCTTGTTCAGAAATTAACTGTATAAAATTTTCCTGTAATGTTTCTGAAGTTATTTTCAAAATCGTTCGATAAAATATTATTTTTAAAAATATTTGGGTCAAGGACCATTATCATCTTAAGCCTTATCAAAATATTAAGTTATGTACGTCTTTTTTGGTTTCAATGCAAATCTTCTGGAAAACCGATAGGGTTGAAAGAGTTTTGCTTTGATTGAAGTGGTCTCTATATTGTGACTATATGTCCATCTAGATTAGGATTTTGGACATTTAACGAGATATTTCCTAAAATGTATAATAATCTAAAGACCGGCATTACCTATTTCCAGAAAAGTCTAATTTACTATCATATATTTGAGTCCGAGTTCTAGAATAAATAATTTAAAATAATTTTGATGCTTCAAAAAAATCGGGACATATTATTTAAAAATTTAAAATCATTGATTTCACTAATAACATTCGTATCTCGGTCATATGAGGCCGATATTTGTGTGTTATCAGAATTTTGTTCACATACCATCAAAATGATGACAAATGGAGATTGAAAAGTAAAATTTGCACCGAATCACACCTAGACGTGATTATGCTTTTTATTTTTTAACAAATTCATCGCCTAAATTGTTTAACATTGCTGTTTGAGTGTCAAATCTGATTTATTTATGACGGATTTGGTGCTCGCTACACCTGCGTGTACGGTGGCCATTTAATCCTTTGTTAGCGGATAATCCTGCTTGTAAATATTTAGGTGATTTTAAAAGCTTTTTGCTGCCTCAGTCCTAATATGTACAATCGACTAACTGTTTTCTGCTATCTATTTGTGGCTATAAATGTTTCATCATTATTTTAAAAATGGCATTTATTACTGAAAGTTTGTTAGGGATTCGAACCTAGATATAGCAACAGTTATATGTAAGTCTAAATTTATGGAGCATTTACAAAGATTACAATCATTTCAATTTTGAAGTTGATTAAAAACTACCTTGACAGATAATTCAACAACTTAAGCTTGACTTCAGTTGGAGCTAAATCTAATGTTGAGCTATTCTTCACGGATACTATTATCACAAGATTTATGGTCGCCCTAGCCAATATTTCCGCGGGCGAGCGCAGTAATCCGCTTAGTGTTCGCATACAAGACATTAAGCGATAATTATTATAGCACCGCTTTGGCACTGGACACGACCCTTTTATGACGTATTGTCTTCGTGGTGTTTATGGTCCTAACGATAAATAATTATAGGGAAAACTTCCGTATCCTTATTGGATACATGAACACGTCATTTATCATAAATATGAGAAAATAAATATACCTATATTTTCTTCCTTTCAACCTGCGCATTATACGCCTTATTTGGCTGGCTGCATCTCTTTTAATTCCGTTGATAGTCGCGGGTCTTTCAACAGAGTCTAGGCAAGCCTTAAAGTATACCACACCCAGCCCAGCTAAAATTAGTGTAGTTCAAATCGGGTTATGTGGCTTCCACGGATCGACGACTGTCAGTTGAAATAACTACTGTAACTGTGTATTAATTTGGCGTCCAAAGCATTTACGCCGTCTGCGGTCACACATTCAACTTCAGTCCGCGACTGATTTTGCTTACCTAAGCAAATCATCAAGATGCGACACACTTCACAAGACGCTAAGTGCTTTACTGAATATTATTAACAGTAAATACAAACACAATCACGACAATTCCATTAAAACGATATCCAAGCCCTGTCAGTGCTCAATACCACGCGTCTCACCAGGTAATAAAGTGTCACTCCAAAATGGAACAAAAACAATTTCTTTCAATATCACCGACGCTCGGCTGGGGCTGTCAACGGCTATTAGTCCCCGCGATACGCTTCAATATAATCCACGTGCCTTGTCATTTTACCTTGAATAGATTTGTATTTATAAAATGTGGCTGATATTAAGTGTTACGATTTAGATATGTGAAATAATATATAATACTAGTTGTGGCCTACGGTTTTGCCCGCGCTATAACATACATCATCGTCATCGTCGACCCATTAATGCCCCACTGTTGGGCATGGGTCTTCTTTCAAAACGAGACAGTTTTAAGCCATAGTTCACTACGCTGGCCAAATGCTAATTGGTAGACTGAAAACATACACTATAACAGTTTTTGATAAAGTTGATAAAGCGCTAAAAATGTAACAAACATTGTTTTGACGAGCCGCGTGGCGGAGTGGTCACCATACCGGTCTGACACGCAGTTGGTTCCGGTTTCGATTCCCGGCCAGACAGACATGTGAATGATGAGTTTAGATTCTGTTCTGGGTCTGGGTGTTTGTGTATTCGTCTTGGTGTGTCTTTATTTATTCTTTATTTTCTATTTGTAATAGCTTTTGATACAGGCAGATTTTAATGCAGTAAGAACATCAAAAACATTAAAATATTACGTCATGAATTCATGATACAGACATATACTATCAATCATTTAAACTTAACTTAGTAGATTTGGTTTTATGACATTTCAAACATTGATGAACAAACAGACAAAAAGTATAAAAAATATCAATTTGTAATATTATTTATTTGTAATATCCCGTGCTATTGTTTTTGAAAATATATACGATTTACAGCCACGCGAAGCTTAAACTTTTCTTAGAACTAGGACTAAGAATAATTAGAATATTCGAAAACTGTGACAGAGCGTAATTAAATATTTGCTTTCTGAATTATACCAAAGACATTCATAATAATATAATTAATCTCTTTGATAATCTAATAATGTAAAGTTTGTTTTAAGAACGTACTTATCTCTGGAAGTATCTGTCAGATTTGAAAACTTCTTGATGATTCATTACTACGGAAGGTCTGTGTGGCACTCCGTAGAGTGATTTAAAAGAAAAAAATATATGAAAGATCTATGTCTAATATAATTCGCATATGGATAGTGTGGTGCATTATGAGATTTATACTTTAACGCCGATTTAACCCCCTCTCTCTAAGAAAACACTCCCGCCGTATCACAATGCCAACCACGGGTACCGCGTACGGTGCTCCGTGGCCTGCAGGCGGCTGTCCCATCGGACACTATCCTGTGCGACGCCCCACGCACCTTTGCGGTAGGCTGTTTCAGCGATCGACGTGCGATTCCCGACCTGACCGTCCGCAGCCTCAGCTAGGGCGGTCTAAGGTGACACTAGTATCACCCAGTACGACAATGAAATGAAATAAAATATCTTTATTTTGCATAGGCCTACGGTGGCACTTACAAATTACAATTTTTTTCTTACTCTACCACCGAATCGGAACACGACCTCAACTGAGAAGATCCGGCAAGAAACTCAGTGGGTTTGTTTTTTTTCCGTATATTTTTTTATATGTCTGTAATTTTTTTTAATCATCTTGGTAATTACATGGGCAATAATAGCTAGCTCCAGTATCTTGCCTTACACTTGACTAAACTGTACGCTTGTTTGGCAAGATACGCTACACTTTGACATTAAGTTAAATAATAAAATAATATTATTGCTCAGTCAATATTATTGACAGTATTAAATTGACGACAAAAGCGGCAGTAACTTATCATAAATTGGAATACTAGTTTAATGCTTCGATGGTTGAAATGGTAAAAGATATAGCAAAAGAAAAGAATTACCTTTTCCCGATATTAATCCTCGGTCGGATGACGCCTGTCAACGATGATTGCTTCCCCCGCGAGATGAGTAATTCTCTTATGTCACGTTACCTTGTACAAATCTTTTACCGTACGGTTATTAAATCAATTTACTTACCTAATCCAATAGATATACCCTACCCCGTTTGTATGATGCGTAAAATCATCAATATTGCTTGTATGTAAAAAGAGTACTAATGTTTCTTTTTTTATTCTGTTGCAGGTAAATAAATGTCATCATTTGTGCACGTTGGGAATTTTCGGTAATTATTATTGCTGTTTTTTTTTTCAGTGTTGCCTATATTCGGTGAAAAATGCGTATTATGAAATTAGAGAAGTGCTTGATTTGAAATACATACTTTTAGACGAAAATCAAGTATTGCCATCGGCTAGTTATATGTTCCAGAAATTTATACGCTATACATCTAGATAACTAGCACGGATTATTATAAGTTAAATGACGAGACTCAATTTCTTTGAAACCAAATGCAAAGTAGTCAAATTCTTTGTTCTTTATTCAATAGTATTAAGAATCTTGTAGAAAGCGTAAAAGTTCAAAAGATTACCAGCGAAGTTGGCTCTTTGATTCGCTGTCATTATTAATTACACGCGTTCGTTCAACTTCATAACAGAAGTTGGTGTTCATGTTGGTTAGTTGAATTGTTTATAAATTTCACCGTTAAACTACTCTTTTCTTTATTAAGAGCACTTGCAAAATGGTTTATTGTTTATCTCTTTTTTTTTTAATCAAATAGTGTGCGAAAAATGCCAAATTTATAATAATGAAATAGTTTAAATAAAGATCATATATTTCTATTCTACGTTTGAGGGTAGGTGAGTGTTGAAACTAGTGTTGTTGCTTTGTTATTATACACTTTTGTTAAGTTATATAACAATTTTCTAATCATACTTAACATAAATGTAAAGGAATGTATTAAAGTACTATAGCTGAAATTCACTAACCCATTATATTGTCCCACTGCTGGGCTCGGGTCTTCTGTCACATTGAGTGAGTTTCAAGTTATAGTCCACACTATTGAGAACTTTGTTTATTTTTTCAAGAACTCTCAGGTGTATAGGTTATGTATGTTTTCCTTCACGATAATGCAGTGATAGTTAATTTCTAATACGCACATAATTTTAGAAAAATCAGTGGTACCTACATGCCTAGGATTCGAACCTCGGCTTCTCAATCCAAGTTGATTGAGAAGCAGAGTTTCAACCATTAGGCTATCACTGCTAACAACTGAATACATGTATACCTATAAATCTAGAGAGAATCGACGTAATCTTATATAACTAAATATTAGTAAAGAAATGGATACTTCAATAAAAATGGAAATTTCAGTTTGAAATAAGTAGTCCTTTGTATTATTATTTTTTGTAATGTCTGCATTTTTTCATTATAACGTGTACAAAAAAATGTAAAATACATAAATAAATTACTATTACTATTACGTTAGGTAACTAATTTACCTATCTACTCATTATTTTATACGTTATATACTTATCATAGTTAAAACTGTGACGACGAGTATAAATTTATCAAATGAAAAGAAACACATGATTAAAAAATATACGACGCGCCTATCCTCGATTTAAGCTCAGATTACAATGGCAGGTTAAATTCTGATTACCGTTATGTTTTCCTTATAATAATTTTAATTTTATTCCTTGCAAGTACTAATAAATGATAAGATCATGTAAAATCAATTATTTAAACTGAAAAAGAAAATATAAATAACGCTGATAGCGCTAAGGGCGCAAACGATAACCTAGTATTGAAAGTAGATACAAAATGCCTCTGTGGGCCTGACCCTTCGACCTAACGTCGACTGATAAATAAGCTGACTGTGTTTATATCATAATGATTTCACGATATCAATTCCAGCCTGTACTTTACCTTATTAGATATCTTATGTACCTAATACTCGAAGGAAGATCACAAAATATATGTCTGACATCGGCCACAGATGCGTTGCTACTTCTGAAGAATTATGTAGTTGAAACGCCTTGTCAATTTAGCATATCGTGAGTTTGCTGTATTACTCGGATATTTCTTATGAAACGCTTGTAAACAATTAGAAACACGAGCCTATGTAACGCCTATATAACGTTTTGTACACTAATAATAATACCATTGATGATTGGTGGTGCAGAAATTGTATCTAAGGTCAGCCAGATGCGCTGTTTACTCAGAAATGAATATGAGCGCTTTATGTCTATGATATCACATCCTTCAAATAAGAACACAGTAGCGCGAATAATTAGTTAAACTGAATAGATTATTGTTTTAAATATTAACATAAGATAACTTATTCCGTACTAATAGTAACTACCTAAATATAGGATAATTATGTGTCTGAAATAAATATTTTTTTATTGTTAAAGAGCAAAATTCACAGCCACCGAAGCACTCTTCATAATACTCTGTAGAACTGTTTGTGGTACAGAACTGTTTGTGGTTTGTTTCCGATAGCATCACTGGCACATCTATTTCTGCCTAATAACAGCAGTTATGCTCTTGTGTGGGTGTAGTAAGTGAGATAATTATACTTTTCCGAGGCGTTCTAACTTAGTCCTCAGGGGTAGCAACGGTTAACCTCAGGTAAGACAGATCTTATATGGGGTTGATTGCAGATGCGGTGGCCATTTGCCATCAGGTGGACTGCATGCTAGTTTGTTACTTCCATATTATAAAAAAAGTTTTCACTTAAACCTACCATCTTCTTAAATTAACTGCTAATAGCGCTGACATACCTGTATAAATTAAATACCATTTTTCCAGAATACAAGATTTGTTGCTCGCGACAACACTACTCTGTTACGTCTGGGCCAAAGAAGTGACGGATCTCGACGTGTTGTCATCACGACCAACACGATGTACCTACGAGTATGCATACGATATGTACGGGGCCCACTGCGGAGGCCTCCGGCTCACGAAAATTCCAAGTCTCAGGAGCGGTATTGAGGTCAGTAAATGTAGAAACATATTTTAATAATAAATTGCAGGTACTTAAAAATTTAACACTACAATGTAATGTACTTTTGTCGAGTGGCCCTGGCCAGAAGTTATTCTCATCTATGACGCAAATGAACAGTATTTTAATTGAAATCAAAACCAACTTACAGTTTTTGTCCTAGTTTCGGCGATATCGATAGGTAATTAAAAAATAACTCAATTTCCTGGAATTTAGAAATTTACAGACTGATAGTAGCTGAAAGAAATACACAAAATTAAATATACCTAACAATAGATTTTTTTAAATAAATTAAATATACATAATCTGTATATTTAGATATATCATCTAACATCTAACTTGTCAAATGCGGCTTTTCGCCGTACTTACCTAAATTCAAATCGGAACGAAACGCTTGTTAGAAGGTACAACCCACCGCAAACGAAAAGTTTACAAACTTTTGTTTTAGCTGATGATAAGTGGGTACTGCTGCCCATAGACATCTGTAAGCAAATTCACATAGAATTACGTTGGTCGCCTCATGTTGTAAGTTAGCCGGCAAATACCCCCTTTCACCGAAACGCAAGAGCCGCTTCAGGCTATAAATAAGTGGGGCTGGGGTACTTCTCCGGTCGAACTACATTGGTTCTACAACCTGGTGAGCATGTCTTGCATTTTTCAAATTAATAAACATTTTGTTAATTTCGAATATTATTTCTTTGTCTTTTGTTATAACTGTTTATTTTAAACATATAAATAGATAAATAAAACACACGATTTCTACACTCATAGCCCCGCACTATAATTATCTCCTGTGTTGCGGGTGCCATGGACACATAAAGACGAATACACAAACAACCAGACCCAGAACAGAATCACTTCATGACAGAATATATTCATCATTCAGATGTCTGTCTGGCCGGGAATCGAACCCGGAACGCACTGCTCGTCAGACCGGTATGGTGACCGCTCCGCCACACGGGTCGTCAAATAGTTCAATTAGTTACCTACTCGTCTAAGTAACTGAGCTTTTCGGCCAAATACAAGCAGGTACTGAAAAAACAAACGCTTAGTACGCGTAATACCGAGTAATAAACGAGTATTTGGCGCATCTCCACTTACAAATATCGCGGCAAACATCATTATTTTACTTGTAGCTTGATGTATTGTATAAACCGTATCTAGCGATTATCTAATCTCTCATTATCTTTTCATACATACCTTTAATAACAGTTCTATGTACAGTTACATATTACAATGACTCAAATTTGTACAAAATGTATGATATTCGTGAAATAATAATCCCTTCTTTTCTATCATATCACAAGAGTAATAAACACTGGATGTTTTACATAAACGACGTCAACCCATTAATGTCTCACAGCTGGTATGGGCTTGATCTCATCATAATGATAGCTCAGATGAAGTGCCTACACTTTATACATACTGTCAATTATTTAATGAACTTTCAAACGTTAAACTCACGACGTTTTCTTTCTACCATTTTAAACCAAAAAACCATTGTTTTTCATTATTCAATCATCATAAACGTAGAGAACATTGCATATGACAATATTGTTGTATTACCATATATTCTATATATTATTATATATAATAGTCGTTTATTTCACATAAGTAGTCCATAATGTGTTAGAAATTACAATAAACTTAAAAAAAACTATGTTAGAAAATCATTCAAGTTTCATTCATTCATTCATTCTTATAGAAGCGATGTGCAAAGAGTTCCAATGACACATTATTTTACATACTTATAAGAGTTTTTATTTCTGTTTCAGATCCTTGACTTCAGTGATAACAAGTTGCAAGAACTACACGCCGACACGTTTTACGGCTACTCCACTATAAAATATCTCTACTTAGCAGAGAATCAAATATATCTCATAGAAGAAAACGCACTTTCATATTTAACTAGTCTTCAGAGTTTAGATCTCTCAAATAATGTTATTCTGGACCTTCCCGACTCGATGTTTCAGCTGCCTTCGCTACGAAAGTTGTATCTCAGTGGAAACCCGTTACTGCATCTAAGTTTAAACAATCTTCAAATAACAAAGCCTATTAAAGCACCTTTGGAACTTCTAGATATATCTGATAGCAAACTTAAGGTCTTACCAGATTGGGGTATATTGCCTCAATTGTTACTATACAATATTTCACATAATCCTTTAACAAGTCTAGAAGCTCAACACTTTGTTTCGATGTGTCGACTGCAAAAAGTGGATTTAACAGATTCCATTGACAAAATAACCTTATGCGCCATCAAACTAACTGTAACGTGGTTCCAAGAGAAACAAATTTATTTCCAACTAGCTGACTATAACAGATTAAATTCTAGAGGTGAGAAAATATATTCCTACTTGCACGATTCTAATTTATTGTATTATATTGTATAAAATTTGGACGTTTTTAATCAGAGTTAGCATACGAGCATGTAATTCACCTGAAGACAAATGGTGACTGCCGCTCATGGACATCTGTAAGCAACTTCATATAGAACAAGGTTCTATCTGAAGTCGATCAGAGATGCGTTACTCTCGATTTCTAAAATGATCGCCTCATATATAAGTGAGCCGGCAATCACACATTTTACCGAAACGTAAGAGCTGCATCACGCTAAACGTAGGTATAGCGGTGGTACCTCCCCGTTCAAACTACACTGGCCCTACCACCTGGTCGCTGGTTTAAATCTTTATAAAAATAGAATATAGGAGTATCAGTATAAATAGTGCAGATGAAAAGAAGTCTTACGTGCAAATTTATGACGACCGGTCTGCCTGGTGCACTTACCATTTAACCAACCACCACAAAAAATAAGTATACATTCTGTGACATAACCGTTAGTGTTGATAGACTAACAATTGGCAGACCTACCTCTAAAAAGATGTTAACTTTAAACTACTTAATAATAATTTGTTCTCTTTTCAGAATTTGATAACTGTCCACGCCTCGAAATATCAGCTGATCTAAATTCAACTTATCAAAGATGTGACTCCGTTTACACTAAGGTATTTATCACGAGATTCCTAATTACACTAATTTGTCTTTTATGACTTATCAACGTGTAAAGTAGATAAGGTAGATGTCTTCGAATTCTACTGCAGAGACAATACCGCCACACCTATTTCTGTGTTATACGCACTTTTTGATTATTATCCTGTTCTGAAAGAAGCATCATGAATTTATATATTCCCGGAGCGCTATGACACCGCGCTCTTCAAAAATGATGCGAAAAGACCTCTCCTTCAAGCCCGCGATGCATTGATTATCTACTCCTGTGGTGTTACAAATGTCCATAGGCGGAGGTGACCACTATCCCTAAAGTAGCCCGTCTGCCGTTATCGTTTAAGGTTTAAGTATAAAAAATTTAACTAATTTAACTAAGCTCATGTGGACCAGGGTTCTGGTTGAAGTCGATCGCGATACGTTGCCACTCTTGACGCCTAAGATGGTCGCCTCATATACAAGTTGGCTGACTTGTATATGATATTTGCACCCTAGTTCAAAAGTCTCGTACTGCTTCATACGTAACAGGCATAGCGGTTGTATTTGTACTGTAGCACCGTTGCAGTTATCTATAAATAAATGGATAAAAAACCGCAAAAGTAGATAAAAATTAAGGTAGGTAGGTATTCAAAATCATATTATCTTGTTTCAGTTAAAAAACGTGCGAGGGTCGCGACGTACGTGGTTGACTATCGGCGGTGGTCTGGCTGGTTTCTTAGTGGGCTTCGTATTGCTTCTCTATATTATGCATCGACATAATGTAGCGCAGACCAAAAGAGCAGCCAAAAAAGAGCTAAAGAAAACTCTCCCAGCGCCAATAGGAGACATTCCTGCTACTGTTGGGTTGCTTAATAATGTTTCATAGCGATTAGAAATATTACTCACTAACGTTATAACGATTTAGCCGCTAACATGCCAAACCGTTATAACGTTACGTAAAAGTAACGCATAACCGTTATTTTTAATAAGATGTAAGAGTATTTTTACATATACATACAATTAGGAATTACTTCATAATTATGAAATTCGGATTTCATTGCAAATATTTATATTGATTATTATGTAACTAATGTTTAAAACATTATGTGACTCACCGTCCTTTAATATTGCTTTTGTTAAATGTCTAAATACTTCGTTACTAAATTTCCAGGTAGCGAAAAATGTTACTAGTATGTTTTATTTATACATTTGTTAAAATTATTGCATACATTTTTATTACGTAATTAGATGAAAATAAAAACCAAAATTGTTAAAAAACATAACTATTTTATGTACTTTTGCAGTAAAATTTAGGGCAGTTCTTTATCTATTATTAAGTATTAAGTATATAATCGAGATCTTCCTATAGACTTTAAAATAATTAAATAAGGTCCTAGTACATAACTAGGTTTTGATTTTATTATTATACCTTACGTAGGTACATTAAAAGGTATGCGTTTGTTATATGAGAAAGTCACATATTTAATTGGTGAGACAGGTACTAGTCTAGGTACTAGTTTTTAGTGTCCAATTAGTACTGGGATCCTATTAAACTGAATATTTTTACATCTCCTGGACACTTTGATAATAGGCTGTTGTTAACCTTAAAACGGTAGAACTTTCTTTTTCCTCAATTTCGCTGTAGAGACTACGTAAAGGCTGATTTTATTGTATTACAATACCAAAGGTCTTAGTCGACTGTCGTACTGCAGACAAATTATTTTAGTCTTTACCGTGTATGCCGGCGATCATTTATGGAAATAACACGTATATTTACTAAATATATGACTTCGTGACACATAGTGCCATTAACATTTGATGTAAGATAGGTATGTATTAGAAATGTAGGTGTTATATTCATCATGGAGCTTATTGTGTTTTTATTTTAAAATGCTACTACTTGTATTTGTGTGTTGGGGGTAGGGAGAAGAAATTTTATCTTGTGTAGAGCTATTATGAAATGAGTTTGAAAAGTTAGTTGTAAGCACTTAGCTTACACGTTGGGAACTCGTAACTTTAGTTCCGAAAATTGAAAATTGGTAATTTAGAGGCACTGGTAGTGGCGGGTGTAAAGTTTTAATATTGCGATAATTGTGAAATCGTAATAATAATTTATTTTTTCAAAACTTTTTTTTTTAGTACCAGAAAATGAAAAGTTGGTTATTGTTGATTTATAAAACATCGATTTTCTTACGAGGTAAAATGATTTTTTTGGCTTTACATGGTTGCATATGACGAATTTGAAACTAAGCCAACGATATTTGACACCATGGCCAGAACGATCAGGAAAAACATGTCGTAATCACTGTATATTGCCATTTTTGACCCATGTTCGTCTTTATATATTGCCATGATATAAGTAGCGTTAGTCCAAGTTATCGGGCATACCTAGCAACATAAGACTAATAATTGTAGCAAGAGTGTGCAGGAATTTAATTTTCACGTTATTATACTGATATTTAGATTTAAGTTTATTGATTAAAATCGTTAAGAATTAAGGCATTTTCTTATCACGCGAGTTTATACCCGCGTGAGGGTATAGTCCGAATGGGTGTCACTTGCATGATATTATGTATGTATGACACACACATGCGTGATGTGGAGACTACAGCGAATTCATTTACACATGTAGGTGAACACGCAAACGAATACTCCCGCGTGACTAGAAAAATGCCCTTAGTAAGTAAAAACTTGTGCGTGTTGTAATATTGTATTGTATATTTGTAATTGTGTAACTTGAAATGTAGGTAAGTTTTGTAATTGCCAAAGATACTAAAATGTCACACCTATACGTTTGTATTTTAAATTCACAAAGTTTTTTACATGTTTATGTAGCTTATTCACTGTGATAGAAATAAAATAACTTCTTTTTAAAATATTTTGTTTCTTTTTTATCCAACTCTTCCTGATGAATTTGGGTTCGCACTTAACTTTATATTTTAGTTGATGTATAATGTAGTATGATTTATTACCCTTGTCCGTCGTCTACGATTCCTATACCAATTCTGAGCTGCATGTATCCTAGCTCTAGAAGCAGGAAACATTCGAGCGTCTATCGCTGTGCGCATGTATTAAAAAAACAAATGTATGTCAGATACATACATTTGTATTTTATATTGCTACAAAATTTCGCTGCAAATTGTAGCGAAAAAGACAAATTTTACTTAACACCGGGCTTAGAAGCGAATGTTTCATGACCCAGCGGTAAGTGTGAGAGCGATTAATATAGTCACAACTGCTCAAGTGCAGACTTCATACACCTTTTTAATTAATAATTCATTTTTAATTTGCAAAATTTTGAAAAATCCAAAATTCATTTCTGGATACCTTACGATAAAAAGTTAAAATTAAAACGCAAAGATCCCATTTATAATCGAATTATATTTAAACGAAATTAAACAATCAGAACTAAACGATCAGAAGCTAAAAATATGGGGTTGTCTGTTACAATGATTTTATAGATACATAATGAAACCGCCATCTCTCGACATTGCATGTAAACTAAACAATAAAAAAACAACAACAATTGAATAAACACGAGTTATCTTTCCCTCAGTTGGCCAATTCAGGTGCCTCTCTACTCTGACACATTTATTGGTAGCCAGCCTTAGGGTCATTCCGTTTAACGTTGTCCAAACTTTGGGAAGCACGACGTTGGTCTCAGGTATCCCGTTTTTCACTGTCACTGACTGTCCTTGCTGTTGAGGTTGACGGTTGAACGTCTTTTTCCTTAGCTAGTCGCTGCTTGCTAAACTTACCCATGCCTGGCTGATATATTGGCAGGCTGGGGCGATCCTGCAAAATTCAAACAGGATTATTTTCAAAGAAATTATAAACCATTTTGGTCCACATGCATTTTTCTCACAAATAATTTCAATTTTTCCTACGAATAAATCAAAATTACGGCATTATTTCTTAATTACAGTTTAAGAGCCATAAACTTAAAGTAATGATGGTATTTATAATTACTTTTTTCTTATGGATGTTTTTAGTGATTTGTCAATAGTTGACGAAAAAATTAAGATTTATAGGTTCAAAGAAATAGGCGAAGTAAACTATCTGGGGCAGAGTACAATTTTTAGTACAAACAGTATTACAAGGTGTACGATTTACTTATAAAGGACTTCTCTTTAGGGTTATATTTGTACATTAACGCCTATTATTACCTTATTCCTAATTCTACGTTCTGTACGACGATCACTGTCAGTTTTGTCTTTTTCTTCAGATCCTTCGCGTTCCAACGATCTGCCCCTATCTTCCATTGACTTTTGTCTTCTTAGCTCAAATTCATCACTGACAGTAGTATCATCAGATTCCGCACTCTCCCGTCTGACCTTTGAACCACTAGAAAGTACAACATCAGTAGTTTTAGATGTAACTTTAGATGTTGTGGGTTTCATACTATCGTCATTGACTACTCTACTAGATTTAGCATCAGAATGGTTCTCTTCCAATTTCACTTTCCTATCCATACTTTCAATTATTTTAGCTAAATCATCTGTTTTTACTTGGGGCAACTGAGTAAAAGGTTTAATATCATCATGGTTTAATGATTTCGGTTTGCCTTCAGAAGCCATGATTTTACTAATGGCTGCTTGTTTTTCTGTTTTTGCGATGTCAGCCTGTTTAATTCTCTCCTTTCTTGTATCGCTATACTTTTTACTTTTTGGTTCACGGGGTGATTCTTTAAACTTGTCCCGTTTATCTTTTTTAAACCCTCTATCGTCTTCAGTTAGATCTTCATCTTTAAAAGTATTGTCTTTCTTATCAAATTCTGTCTTTTTTCTCTTATCTGGTATAGTACTAGTGCTAGGCTTACGTTGATCTTTGTATGATTTAGATTCAAATATAGTTCCATCCTTAATATCTGTTTTAACATCGTCTTTTAAGTCTATGCTTGGTTTCTCCCTCTCCCATTCTCTTGGCTTGACTTTCTTTATGTCAATTTCCATTATTTCCTCTTCCTCCTGGAGAAAATATTCAATGAAGAATTAACTACCCAATAAAATTAGTAACAGTAGACATACATAGTATTTTTATTTACAGTATCTAAAAATACAGTCTATTAAATGTACAAATAAATAAAAGAAATACAACTACATTTTTTTTGTAGCCCAATCATCTAAACTTACTAATTCACATGTTTTTGCAGTAACTAATTTTGGAAATACATATGTCTTCCTTGTGTTTCTTATAGGGTGTCATAATGCAAGCTGAAGGCATTATACATATCACAAGCAATTGAACTGAGGTATATCATATAACTAATATATCACACGACATAAACATACTAATACCAAAACGAAACCTATTTTGATCAAAGAAGCTAAAGATACATATTGTACACATAAAATTGAACCTTGAAGTGCGTATCACCGCCACTTTTTTGACTGCCTTCTTGAATTTCCTTCTTATTACAATACTTTGCAGAAGACAGAGTAAAGGTATTATGAGTCTTGGTAGCCAGAGCAGGAAAATGGCTGTCCCAATCAGAATCAGTACTAATAAATTCATCAGAACCATAAGGTGTTTTCAACTCATTAACATTAATGGTAGGTTTAGATCTGCTTTTGTAAAAGTTTTTTCTGTCACTAAACCACAGATTTTGATGCTGTTTGTATTCGTGATACTCATAGGTGTCATTATAGGCATCATCTTCAGACAAATCACCACGTCTCTACATAATTTGTGAAGGAGGTATTAAAAAATCGCATAATTGTGAAAAATAAAATTTAACTCAAATGCTACGAGACTATAATATAGATTGAAATAGTTTCTTACATTATAATTCAAAGGTGTTTATTATAATAATTATAAAGAGATGCGAAGGAATTCTACGTAACATGAGAAAATACAAAAATAGTAACTCACCTTAATAAACCCATCTTTAGTTTTCCTTTCAATTCTCATTTTTCTCTTGTCATTTTCCCGTCTGCGGCGCTCATCTCGGCTTCTCTTATCTTGTTTACGAGACGCCAAATACTCCAAAAGCGGAGTTGACTGTGCTTTTTTATCATGTCCTGTATGACACAAATATAATAAATATATTTAAAAAATGATTGAAAAAACCTTTTAGCAACATCATTTTGTTTTTGGCATTCTGGTCAGAAAACCTTTTTTTTAGTGTCATGAAGGAGCAGAAAAAAATATTGGTCTAGTCATTACTTATTGATGACCCACAAAGTAGAGTTGTTACCAAACCAGACAGACAGGTCAGGCAGTCAGTGGGTTCTAAGTTTATTTTGTTTTTATCTGGTTGAAAAAGTAAACAAGCACGCAGTTCACCTGATGGTAAGTGGTTACTGACGCTCATGGATGTCTGTAAGCAACTTCACATAGAATAGGGGTTCTATCTGAAATAGATCATAGATGAATTGCTACTTCTGAGGACTAAGATAGTCGCCTTATATATAATTGAGTATAACCACACCCTTCCAGCAAAACGCAAGAGCTGCTTAATGCTAGAAATAGGTGGAGTGGTACCTAACGAGTCGAACTTCACTAGCTCTAACACCTGAGCTATGAGTGTTTATGAGTGTAAAAATACAAATATTAACCATTTATCAACCTACCGTCACTGATTGGATATGAATATTCCAGTTTCGGTTGGTTTTCAGTTTCCTGATCCTTATTGAGATTTTCTATAAACTCTTGATAAACCGGATCACTTTCAATTGTTCCACATTTGGGATCCTTCTTCTTCTTTTTTTTTGGGACCCTCTGGAATGGGGCATACTCCACAATACCAACATACTCAAGCCCTGTAAATCATAACACATAGAGATAAAAAAGTTTTTAGTTATTTATCTCCAGTGGGATCAATACTAGATTTTTCTTAAAAAAATAGCTAAGGGTTGTAGTAGTTTGAACGCTGTGATAAGTGAAAGACTTTGCACAAAACGTAGTTCGGAATTGCAATGTGTCCAGAACTGATATCAAGCCGACCTTCTATTATGTATGTAGTTAATAACATATGTCTCAAGATTACCGTGGCCACTTATCATTTGATGGTAAGCATGTGCATTAGCATTTGATTTGAGTGAGATTCGTTGGAAAGACCCAATGGCATAGCTTTAAGTAGAGCTCAACAGTGCCAGTTGGCAAAAAAAAGGTTTGCTAGATAATTTTTTGTCAGCGTGAAACCTTTGTTGAGAAAGAAAAATCACGTAATGTCCTCCTGTTAATAGAATTATTATTTTAACGCCTATGTTAAGAGAAGACTCTGGGTCCCCTAAACTCTACTATGAATATATAAAGGCACCCATGAATGGGCCTACCGATACTGGAAGTTACATATTGACAGGTCAAACTTACTACATAAACAGGTAGGCTGTTGAAAGTCATTTACTGAAGTTATCAAAAAACTGAATACAAATCATACACACAGTATAACATCTGCACATCATATACTTAAAATAGAAAGTATGCAGCAAAGTTTTAATTATTTTTCCACAAAATTATCGATCATGTGCTTTAGCAATACAAGAATTCTAACATTGGATTCTAAAGATTCTTGCAGCCATTTTTATCACTAACAATCAACAATAGCTATTTTAGAAAGCTAGATATAAAATGCATGTTTTAGCACCAGTTGAAGCTACATTGGATTGGATGTTCATTGCATGATGATGTCATTTGATATTACAACCTACCACATAGTTAAAACACTGAATAATGATACTAAATATTTGTTTTTAAAATGTGAAAGTAACAAATGAGCAAACAGTCCACCTGATGGTTAGTGGCCGCTGCTGCCCACGGACTCAACCCTAAATAAGATGAGTCTTACCTGACGTTAGCCACAGATGCATTGCTATTCCTGAGGAGTTGATAAGCTTAGGTCAAGTATGACTCCCCTACCCCTTTTGACCAAAACACAGCAGCATGTAAGATTGCTGTTATTAGGCAGATATATGTGTGGTTGTGCCTCTCAAGTCGAACCATAAAGTATTCTACCACCTTCGACTATGGCATTATTTTGGCGGCAAGACTAAATAAAGTAATGCCCTGTTTTACGCGACCCCGTTATGCGCTGTTTTTCTATAATGCAAAATTTAAATTGCTCAATTGCCTCGCAACATAAAAGGATGGAAGCAGCATGGAAGGAACTTCAAAAGTGGTGTTGAAGATCAGATCTGGGTGTTATGAACATACTTTTTACTATTAATGTATTTCAATAACGTAAAAAATGCTACCAAAAAGACAGTAAATGTATTTCTGTTAAAAAAGAATTAATAGTATATATCGTCGCTTAAGTCCTAACACCGCAGATCTCAAAATTAGCAAATGTTCAGGAGAACAAAAAAACCATTATATTTAGCTATTTTTAATTCTACGGAGCATTGCTCGTCACCTCTTTTTAGTATGAAACAACACTGACTTAAGCGTAGTTTTCACAGCATATTTTGGATGAGTCGATATAAGCTGTGTTCTTTTCTGTCTTAAATAACTCACTATAGTTATCTCAAATTTTTATTTTTTATGGCCAAACAATAAGCCTTTTAATTATTTATCAAATGATATGCGTACTTCAAAATGGCCATTTTTCGAATTTCGTGGTGTTAGAGCTTAAGCAACGATATTGAATTAAGTGTTCTTAGAATTAAAGGGATCGATTAAAATGATTCGTATTTTTTGGTACATATTAAATTTTGACTTTGTTTAATCTTAAATCTTATATATGCTAATTTCTGTTAACGGGTTTTGTTCTGGAACGTATCCCTCACGTTAAGCAGAGTATTACTGTATAATAATACTTGTCATTCTGAGAGGCAACTTATGCATAAAAGAGAGATAGTAACAAAGAGTAAAGACATTATTTTTTTAAAGGTTACATACACATGTACCCCTACGTTACCCTACAGTAAAAAGTTATCTCAAATGGGCCATATGTCCACATATCATTAAACCATAAAATGTAATTAATGATTAATACATTAACAATAATTACCTTTCTCGTCTAGAAATACATATCCATCAAATTTATCTCTGAAAAGATAGATATCGTCCACGTTAACAAAATTTATATATGCTCTTGAAAATATGTTATTCCCGAGGGTAGGGTCAGCTTTAGCGAAGTAGAAATGATCATGGTCTGGGATAGGAGACACTTGTTCTAGAAACGCTTCTTCCGTCATGGTGGGTGGCAGCCGCCGCAGAATTATCTGGAACGAGAACGTTGTTACAACACCTTATTTCTTTGAAAATACCCCAGTACCAATATGCACTATAAGTCTATACCTTTGTCAAGGGTCGATGGGTTTTTGCCTTCTTGTCTTTGCTCTTATTAATGAATGTCTTGCTGCCCGAATCGGACTGCGAGTCCTTAGAGTCTAGATCTTCAGTCATTTTAATGATTTTCAACGTTTTCCCATATCAGAATTTGTTCCGTTTTTGACGTTCGTTGTGCGTGTTTATAGATTGTCAAATTGACTTTGACAAATACGTAACGTTTATAAACTTGTAATATTTTATACGTTTTTATTATTTAGAATCAAGTAGTTTATAAAATTGAAGAAAAATATTGGCAAGTGTATAATAATTATTGTAATACCCTGGCTGATATTAATATCGAATGCTTTATTATTTTATAATACTTAACTTAATCTAAGTTTTATTATACATCTTTAATTTCAGTTAGGCAATTGCATTGAATAATATACAACGATAATTGCAATTGATGATAAGACCGAAATGCCACCGCATATAAAAATCCTAATTGATCGTCGATCGATAGATAGTTCGATTCCTTTTGGGAAAAATGTAGAATCACAGACAACATGTACAATCAAGAAATCGGTTGAACACGGATCCGATTTTAGACATATTCTTACCGGCACAACTCTGATCATAGGACTGTCAGCGTCAAATTCTCTCATTGACAAAATGGTGTTGAGGTTATAATTTATCTAGCGTAATTTCAAAACAATTTACTTATTGTGCAAAAGGCATTGTATTTTACAAAAGCATCCTATAAATATGTATACCTCCCTGAAATTATGTAGGAGCTTACGACGACCACTGAAGATCAACGCCTGTTTATTTAATAATACATCGAAACTTAGTAATACTGAACAAAATGATATCGTTAAGGATGAATCTAATAAAATAAGTGGCTTTGCTAAATCGTATGAAAAACAGTCACAAATGGTTGAAGGCGAGAGTGAACAGAATGAAACTTTTGCAGCCCTCCTACGAAAATCCAAATTTGTTGATGTAAGTATGTTAAAAAAGTAATTTTTGGAGATGTACTTTTCTGTTTAGATTCCGGCACAACCGCCATACTTATCTACGTATTAACATCAATGTTAAGCGCTGTTGGGTTCTGTAATCTGTGGAGGTTGACCATAGATTGCTACACATTTGGTTTAAATTGGAAATCCTTGTTTAAGATTCTCTCTTTTAAAATTACAAATATGTGCTTGACTCATCGGTAATATAAATGAAGATAGGTTTAGCAATTGTACCTGCACAAATAATTTATACTCTTGCTCATTGTTATTAATTATCATTTGATCATCATACCAAAATGTAATTGGGTGCTTACAATTCTGTTTCAGTTAGGCGATCCAGTTGGTAAAGTTGTAATTGGAAAAGTATTCCATGTGGTTGAGGACGATTTATACATTGATTTTGGATGGAAGTTCCACTGTGTTTGTACAAGGCCAACGACAAGAGGGGATGAGTATGTTAGAGGAACGAGGGTGCGGCTTCAAGTCAAAGATCTAGAATTATCATCTCGGTTTCTTGGCTCAAGTGTTGATTTAACACTTCTTGAAGCAGACTGCAAATTATTAGGCATTGTTTCAACACCAGTTAGACCAACAATCAATGAAAAAGTTTAAGTTATATTAAGTAGAAGTTTAATGTATTGTAGTTATGAGTTATGATTAAATGTTTAAATCCTAATTTGTTTTATCTTTTGTCTTAAATTAAGCATTACTAAATTGAAGGATATTAAATACATTGCGATAAGTTATATAAAACACTACATTAGAAATTATAAATTCTTTAATTTTTTTAATTTATAATTGAAACAGCCTATGGAAATGCAATGACAATCAATTGTAGGACTTATTGATTAAAAAAAATTATAAACAGTTACACAAAGGGTCCCTTCCATGTATGTTGCAAATGCATGATCTTCATTTGTTGGATCAGCATTTGTATATGGTGGTAAAATTTTGCATAACAAAACAGTCTGAATATGAGAGACTCAGTCTAATGTTAATGGTTTTAATTATTTAAGGTAGAAATAACTGGGTATAACACTATCAAAAATAAAGATCAATTAGTGGCAATACATGCCCGCTTTCTAAAAATCTAATATATAAAATTCTCGTGTCACAGTTTTCGTTGCCATACTCCTCCGAAACGGCTTGACCGATTTTGA
>DWLI01000073.1:0-32445 GCA_018249915.1 Cecropterus dorantes dorantes
CATTTACCTTCTCATATGAAAGTCTGAACCAGTAAATACTACTCGACCAAGCTAACTAGACGAACGGAAGGAATTCAGTTTCCCGCCTCACGTCCCGCTATTGTCCTAGTGCCGTTGGCACCAAAACAGATTTGTTTTGATTTAAGATAATAAAATAAATGAACAAATATTAATTTGTTGTACTCATTAGTTTTTGTTACAATTTTAATCAAAATAAGTAAAAAAGCGTTGTTTAAGTATAAATATTTGTATAAATTATTAATATTAAAATTCACAATTCATTGAAATCAACATTTTACAAAAAATCATTGCAATTTTTTTGTCATCAGTACTCGCGAGCTTGCAAGTGACGTTACGTTTGACATTCGTCTAGTTAGCTTGGTCGACGTATACACAAGTACTCTACGATTTGCACTATTTACATGAGCCGGAGATATGCCACGACAGGAAAAATTTGATCACGGTAGATAACAACGCCACCTGTAAGGTTCATTAGTATTTATATCTGTCACAAACTGCCTGTGACCCCCTATTTTCATAAATGAAGTCAATGATATACCATGAAATAAACGACAGTGGTATGCGATTAATTTTACTATATTAAAAATACGATACTGTTGGGGTAATTGAAATTATCTGCAGCCGCGCACATTGTCGTCCGTTTGACGTGAACATTAACTATTATCAGTGCAGCAGCAGTAGCAGAGGAGACGTTTAATTACACCGATTCACCGTACGAACAATATCATGTTATCAGACTTCCAAAACAAAGTATTGTTATTCGCCAGCCACTGCAAAATAGGATAATCTGTCATATCAAATCTCAAAAAAATATTATGGTACCAGCAACAAACAATCTCTTTTAGCCATTTTGGTCCATCTGACAACAATATAATAGAAATGAAACTACAATAGAATTTTCAACGTAAATAATTTTATTCAAACTAGTCTAATGAACATCACTAACTGATAAACATTGTACATCTGCAAATATGGAGAATTCATAAAGTTTTAATGTTAAAAGGTGTTAAGGTAATTAATTACATAAATTTTATTATTTTATACAAGATATAACACAATTAATTCAATAAAATATCTACTTAGCACGATAAAAAATAAATAACTATTAAAACAAATCATTCTCATAATTGTTAATAATTCAGTTTTATCTTAAGGGATAAATTATAAATA
Organism: Cecropterus dorantes dorantes; assembly: GCA_018249915.1. NCBI lineage: Eukaryota > Metazoa > Arthropoda > Insecta > Lepidoptera > Hesperiidae > Cecropterus > Cecropterus dorantes. The sequence goes on from DWLI01000073.1 coordinate 1,192, forward strand.
GATTAAATAACATGCCGGTTATACACATAACTACATCGAGCAACTATCCGAATTGCTAATAATGTAAACAATATTAATTCATATACGAGCCACAATCTTAAAACTACACACTTCAGTGTTATAATAAATTGAAACCTAAAATATGAAATTGAATCCACATGTATTTACATTTTGTTATACATCGATTTTACGACAAATAACACAAATTAAGTACCAGGAAATCTGTATTCAAAAATCAATCATATGTTTATGTCGAACATCTTTGGTAACTTTTTATTCATTCATATTAAATTCAATTTAATTCAAACTTTCAGGCATTCCTTTCAAAAATTGTATGATAAAATAACAAATATATCTGTCATGCTTAAATATAAAAATAGCATTTGCACTGGAAAAATAAAAATACATTAAGTACTGTTACAAGTGTCGTATATCATCGATTGGACTAACGCACGTCATTGTCAAGTTACCAAAACATAAAATCTGAAGCTCGCTACGTGCTCGCGTCTAATGCCATATTTGCAGATGGGCATTATAATTCGTACGAAAATAAAATTTTCAATAAATAAATGTCAAACACTATCAGGTGAGACATTTCACACCGTATAACACAATTTCTTACTATAAAAATGATCAACAAACAACTTTGCACCTCGTCTAAGTGATAAGGAGGACGTCGGTGTGCAGAATGTCATGAGATTCAATGGCTACGATACGACTTGCCGCTTGAGCAAATAATTCTGATTACATACGTCTTAGCCTAGCCATGCAGGACTTGCGTGAGGTGGGTTCGACTACACAGTATTATAATAAAGTTAACAACTAGTATATTTGTCATTATAGTATTGTAACATCACCGGTGCGGTGTGATTCAACGCGTATTCTAATATCAATATCTGCTCACACAAATGTCAGTAAACTCTCAACGCTGACAAAAATCCAGTGTACTAACAAATTAACACGAATAATATCATTTAATTTTTAATATACAAGTCATTTACATAGTTTATAGAAGCATAATAATTGGATTTTGTCGACAAAAAATGTAATACAATGCAATTAATCTACATAAATCTCAACGTCGGGTTCGCATAGTGAATCTTTACAATAAACTTTAGCGCAATAATCTACGGTGAAAAGCTACATCGGCGACGATCGCTCAGTATACAGTCGCGCGAGTGAAAGTTCATAAGTTTACAATATCAAAAGGTGGTACACACTAACCGATCTCGGATGGGGTTGCCTATCAAGCGATGACTCAAAAACGCGTCAATAAATAATAGTCGAGTCTACGATCACACGTGTATCTATGGCGGGCTCGGGCCGCAAGCGCTGCGGATAGGGTTGCCACCTCATTTCTGCAATTAAAGTACATTGCCTTTAAAATAAAGTATAATATTTTTTTTTCCTTCAACTTTTGGTCCGAAACAACTTTGAGGATGGTTTGTGGTCTGTTTAAAAAGGGAAACATTTCGTCTCATGCGTTTCTGCAATTTGATAAAAAAAAAATGGTCGCCAAATAAAAATATCACTCCCTAAGTATGCATAGGTACAGGCTGTGAAAATCTTGTAATAATAAAATGTTTTTTTTTTACCCAAAATGCTTAGGACCAAACTTTTTTTAATCACAGAAAAAATAAAGTAATTTCGCGTACTTTATTGTTCTCATAAAATATAAGGTACAATTACCCGAAATAAATTACGATGCTTTATTACAAAGTGCAGGTGGCAACCCTAGCTGCGGAGTGGGGTCGCGGCGGCGCGGCGGCTCACAGCGGGTCGCGGCGCGGCACCCACACGGTGGGGCCGCTCTCCGCGCTGATCACCGCCTTCACCTTCGCATAGATCTCCTCCGGCGTGTCGCCCGTCACTACCGCTGCAATCACATTTCATTGTTAATTTGAGTTTCTGTTAGACTAGCTGTGCCCTGCGAATTCACTCACTACTACATGAGAAAAAGCAAACACAGTGCGATGTTATAATTATAGCCTTTAATAAATGTACCGTTCAACAGAACCTCAGTTCTTTCTGAGTTATGAGTGTGTTCAACAAAACAAATTCTTCAGCTTTATAATATTTCTATTAAAAATAATTTAATGATCTAAATTCTCAATGCTAAAATGATGTAAGAGAAATAGTTATAACTATAAAAAGATAGAGATGGATTAGTATTAGAATCGACGAATCTATCCAAAAATTATCGAATTTTCAATCAATTCGAATCAAAGTCTAAATTATCGATCACCTACAATTTCAAAGACAAGAATAAAAGGAATCGAAATCTTTATAATCTAGCTATCATGAAAATATGTTGGAGACATAAAAATCAAGGAGAAAAGTCTGCAGACTAACATTTCTTCACTGTTCTATAGGTGTCGAATTCTATTTTTCTAATTTCTGTGTCATAATACATATAATACTATTATATCTTATCACTACTTAATAAGCAATGATATCCAATAAAATAAAATGGTAAGAAATAAACCTATTCTATTTATAGAATCAATTGACCAATTTCCAATTAATCAATGTACTGACCAGTAAAATATTCAGCGAATTCTTGCTCCATTTTAAGAGCACGTTCGTACGTTTTCTTCGCTTGTTCTTCGGTCATTCTTTTAGTCATTTCCCTGAAAATAATTACGCAATATTTAGTTATCAGATTCTGTTGACAATATTTAATGTATGAAAAGAGGAGAAAACATTTAAAACTTACATTATAGATTCTACACTCTTTGGTTTGATAAATATGGCAATAGGATACAGTTGAGCCACTTGTAACCTTTTAATAGCGTTTCCGCTAACGTCCAAAATGCAATGTTTGCCCTGGAACAAAACACAATAATTATGAATGACAGTAATCAGTGACATGAGCATTCTGAGAGAGAATCCAACAACAACAGCTGTAACAGAATATGAATAAGAAATCTCCATAGCTGGAGACAAGGGGTTAACAGTGTAAAGTTTTCAAACATGCATGAATTATATAGATCCACACTCAGTCGGGTAATAATAGGAAAGGAAAATGGGCTTCGGATAAGGCTAATGATAATGATAGAATTTATATTATAGAGGAAACGAGCATACAGTCCACCTAGTGCCAAGTTGCCACTGCCGCCCATGGACATCTATAATCAATCTCAGACAGGTTTCCTACCTGAAATCAGCCACTGGTGCATTGTGCTGGTGTCCCTGAGGACTAAATTGACACGCCTCATATCAGTGTCTTCCATACCAAATCATTCAAACCATATGTCAGTTGCGTTTAACACTGCTGTTAAGAGACAGAAATAGACCTATTTAATCTATTTCTTCTACACATATAAAATAATGATTTTGGAGTTAAACCAGAAAGAGCTTTACAACCTTCACCATAATGATAGTGAAGCTAATGATAATGACTACTGATGAGATATGTGTACCTTTTCAGCGACCTCCCGTACTGACGCTACGGAGGTGCCGTACAGGTTGTCGTTGTATTGGCCGGCTTCAATGAACAGGTGGTTTTGAATGTCGCGCTCCATTTGCTCCCGGCTCGCCACGAAGTGGTAATCTCGTCCGTCCACCTCATAGTCGCGTCGGGGTCGTGTTGTATCTGTTGGTTTTGGTTTGTTAAATTTACTATCGAGTTTTAATGAAAAATCGAGATTCGTATAGTCGATCCAACCGTTAGATTGGATTTGCTTATGAATACAATAGCTAAATATATTGTGAAAATTATAGAATTAAGAAAACAGCTAATCACATGATGAGAAATTAAAATGTCACTGCAGTCTATATATCTATTTAAAAACTACAATACATTTTCATGTGCATTTTTTGCTTTCCTTTATAGGTCGGTTCATTGTACAGGATTGTACGGGATGACGTTTCTGAGAGCTCAGTTAGAGAGAATTATTTCCACACATGCTATCAAAAAGACAATGTCAACTACGAAAGATATTAAGTCTGTCTTATTTAATCAATTTATGCTTTGGGGTTATCATGAAATGTTTTTCCTTTAGTTGATCACAACAGTACATAAATAAATATCTTTGTGGAGATGTTACCGCCGATATAATTCATTTTTATCCTTAATTGTTTTACATAAGATCCATAGGAACAAAAGGACGTAGTCCTATTCGGAGCCTATCAATCATGGTAATTATTACTTTCAGAACGTAAAGTGCAAAGCACGGCAGCTTTGTCGAAATACCTATGATAGAAATTATCTATATTGTCAACAGTCGTCTATCAAAAACTGTAGACTCACGAGGTACGCAGCTACCAAATTTGTCCGGGAACTCAGATATCAAATCGTCATTGATCCTGTCCTTGAGCGGCCCCAGGATGATCACAGGCCGGGTGTAAGTTATAGTCAACTGCTGTACCGTCTCATACGACAACACCGTTTCGTCTTGACCTGCAAACATAATTACGAATTAAATATTATGAACATCGACAGTAGGTGAGCGGTGAGAACTAAGTTAGTTATTATTAAAATAATACAATATATAAATTACGTTGTATTATTTATGTTGTCTAGTGATCAGTTCGTACTAATACTAATTTGCGATAAACACCTATTTGTATATAGCGTTACTAGACATTCATAAAGCCACTACAGAGTTGATGACAGTTTATTATTAGATAACAGGTGTTTAGCTCGTATGTATATATAATGTAGAGGACAAATGGTTTTCAATACGCGAACTAATTAGCTGCTAAGACTATAGAGTTTCATTATTATACACGAAAACGATTTCCTACATGTGATATTTAACGTATTCCTTAATAAGAGCCGTATTTATGGTATTATAAATTAAATTAATTGTATAGTAAATAGTACGGTAGAATAAATATTAAAATATATATTACCTATGCAAAATTATACTTCTATAATTAAAATCTACAAACGTTGAAGGTATAAAAACTATACAAAAAATATTACTATGTAAGCACTTTACTCTTATATTTTATTTTAGTAATAGAATCTTTAGGTTTAAAAAAGGCACATTTGAATCACTAGCGACAATATGATTGTCATTAGTAAAATGCTTACATTTATAAAGTGAAAGATGTGACAAAATTACATGCTCCCTTATAATTTCAACGTAAGTACATCATATTATTTACTTAGCCAGGATTAAAACATAGTTCGACAGTTTACCTTATAATAATTCTGGCTTATACTCTAATATCAGATAATAAGCGGTATTTTACAGTTTTCGCAAACACATAAAAATTGCGTCTGCTAGGCAGTGAAAGGCTTACAATAAATATAGCACATCTAGATCGAAGCGATAAAATAACTCTATAAATAAACCAGCACAGCGACGTTTAAAAAACTGAAAAAAGCCGGTGAAGTGTCGTGAAGTCGAATAAAATCATTTCATGCTGGTGGCGTCGAGTACAATGCAATGTGTAATGCAACATTTAGATACTCGCTAATATTCGCCGAGTAAATCGCTAAACAATAAAGTATGTAAACACTATGCTATACGCACAAAGAAAAACGTGGAGAACGGACGAGCAGCGCGACGACTACCGAATACACCCAATTAGGTCATTTACGTCATTCGCGCCTGTTCGCCCGTGCTCGGCGAGTATTTAAATGTTGCAAAGGCAAAGCTCGTACGTCGCGTGCGTACGCGGCTGCGGCATGCGCCAGGCGGCGGCGAGTGCGACAGAGGCGGCTCTTGTGTCCTCGTGTGCTTCCAGTGGCCCCACTCTTCCCACTCTCTCTCCACAACGACTTAAGGCTCGAGTCTATTACGCTCATTGAATTGAGGCGGTCCCGTCCTTAGCTAGAGAGATCGATGTCTCTTTATCATACTCAGAAATGAAACGATTGACGTGAACTCGATGGCGAACGTTTGTGTGCGGAGAGGCTATTAGAATTATCGCGTTGTATGAATTAGAAAAAAACAACTAAACATAAACAAATAATGACAAATAATAGAAAAAATCGAGTGTTATTGAAATGAAACTACGTCTCTAATTGATGATCATAACCAGAATGCGGGAGGTAAGGTATCGGCTACGGCACTCGCAAGCTACGCCTCACTCCCAAAACTTACTCTCGTCCTCGAGATAAATGAGCGTTATCTCCTCCATCATGGGAAGTTCCACTCGGTACAAGATTTCCCCTATACGTAGAAAAATTAACGTTATATACATTTACAGACAATCTACAACTTGCACATAGTGTCCACTATGTGGAAGAGGGCTATTCGGGAATGCATCACTTTTAACAGTATCAGAAGTGTAAAATATTATGGAGAGGTAGCGAAATGTTTGAAAACGTTTTGTACGTATAGTATGGACCTAGTTTACTAGCAATCACCACTACGGTTTAATGAGTAGCGCTTACTAACTTAAAGAGCAAACAAAAAGGTATATATTGATACGAGTAATCGATGATTTTTGAAAGTTTATTGCTTCAGTTAGGCAACTAGAAGCACGGGACAGCGGCCAGCGTCCACTAACCCATCGAGAATCCCTCTGCGACCCAATAAACACGTATCATTAACTACACTATGGTGACGGACCAATTGAGCGATACAATCTACTCTCCAACCACACAGCTGCGCATTATAAATTACTCGACAATAACTAATTGAACATTTAAATCGAGCTGCGAAAACGTCGCGATGTTCAATAATAATTTGTATTACGACTGTGTGTTATTATGTTTACTAATCAATAGCGAACCGAAATACGTGTTCCGTCTGTGAGTTTTACATATAGCGCATATTATTAAGAGGTTTGAACCAATTGACGATTAGTCCTAGGCTTAACAAATCAAATTAAAATAGTTTTCACGGTTTAGTTTATATATCAATTATTACATAGTCAATTCAACGGAATGTACAACAAAGATAGCAAGAACAAGCCATTAACCACATATTCATATTGAAGCATCGAAAAAATTCCAGTACTATTTGTATAATAATATCCATGACATTGACACGCCCGGTGTGATTAGAGAGCAGACGATGAAAACTAAGGAATTCTACACACTTGAGCACATCGATTAGATGTCGTTGGGCCGCTTACATCGTATTATAACAAGCAACAGTTATGTTACGCAGTTACTCAGGAATATATTGCTATACGTCTATTATTAAAAAGCATCACCATGCTTTCCCACAGACACTACAAGCGATAACTTACACTGATCCGGAACAATCTTAACAATATTATAATAGTAGGAAAACAATTTGCATAAATATAAGTAATACATAATACATATGTATGTATACATTTAGATATACCGTAATATCCGTAATATTATGATGTATTAAGAAATATTATTAATTACGTTACTATTTTTCAATATTCTGTTTTGTAATGCCTATTTAAGTAGGCATTTAATCTACCCTAAATGAAAAAAAATACAGTCCAAGCACGTGTTGTCCTATTTATAGTTATAAATAGTAGGAAATAATGTTTTTTATGTCTGTATACCTAAATGATGTTAACTTTTATAAACTATGTATTGTTCAGGACAAAAATAACTTATAATGATTTGTCTTAAACGTAATTATAATTTAATGCCTCATTGTGTGCACATTTAAGCACAATATCGGTGGATTACATAAGTTTTAATCTTACCTATCCTTGCTGCAAGGCACAAAATAACCAAGAAACAATCATCTTATGACTTACAAACGTAAACTAAGAACATTTGTATATATATGTTACATATGTTTGAGATAAACATATATCCCAGGATTGTTTTTTGCATATTCCAGATGTAGAAATGAATCCACTCTGAACATTTATTATAAAATTCCTTAAAATTATCAATTTAAATAGTATGTGAAGTTCTTCCTACGTCGTGTAACAATATATAATGATAATGACAGCAACTCAGTTCAACCTAAGAGGTTAATATTACACAAAAATAACTTTTAGTCATTACATAAAATATCAATTAAAAGATAAGTAAATACCTCATATAATTCTTATATATTTAAATGCGTTTAACATTTATTCAGAAAAGACAACTACAGATTTGCCTATAATTAAAGACACGAATTATAATTCCCCAAAGCCAATTTGATTTCTATATATATCCGTGAAATAAAACTTAAATAAAACAATTGATAAAAGGAATAAAATTAAGTAGCTTAATTCAAAATTATTATATAAAAATAATTAAATCCCCTCTATATCACTTACTAAAAATAAGTTTAACAATTTTTCCAAATAGTTTGAAAACAAATGAAGATAATATACATTTTTATCGAATAATAGGTGCTTTAATAAGAATTTGGTATTCATATATTATCAATTAATTATTTATTAAAATTATATTTTGATTTAAAAACAAATGGACGTAGAAATCATGCAGCCATATCTTAGGCTAACAGTTTCAAGATATAAAACATTAAATATATAACTATGTGTAGTTATAAAAATCCGTTAGAAAAATCTTACTGATTCGTTTTATCCAAACCTATCTGTACATATATTACAAATTTATTTAGTTTGTGACACCCAAATATATTAAAAAAATATTCTTAATAAATCCCAGTATAATTAACACAAATAGGAAAAAGAACCATTAAAATACAAAAAAATCGTAGTTACCATAAAATCAAAATACACTGGAAGTACCTTTTTACCCGTACCCAATGCGAATTAAGTTAGAAAAAGCGCATAGCCCCCAAATGTAATAATGACCTCAATTTATATAGTGGTAATTGGCAGCCGCATGAAAGAAATGCGTATTATAGTGTCGAGACCTTATCGATCGTAATAAACGTCGTAAAGGAACCATGCGACTACAATATACTCAAATAGTAGGTGGCATATTGTCACGCACTACCACTATGATTATAGGTACTACTTTACGTCAACTTTTATTTGCTTCGAATCAAGTGCTTCAAGACTCATAAAAACTACGATAAAAATATCGATATATTATAAATATCGAGTTCATTCTGTATGCAATTCATTCAGTCAGGGGCACTCGATATGTTATCAACAAATACTAATACGAAACATACATAACTATCCAAACATGTACTTTCGGACGTACCGAAATTATATTAAGACTATCAATAATTATACATATACACATATATAATTATAAATAAACAACCGCACGATCGATAAGAAAACGTCCGATAGATTATGACCTAAATACGATAACAGCGAAATAGCGGAAGTAGTAAATGTAAGGGAAACACAAATAGTGCACTCACCGTCCGCATTAGTGTCCTCCTGTGTGTAACAAAGCATGAAAGCTGTAACAAAACGTGTGTATTAAGATGGGTACTGATCAAGAGCATCCGCGTGTAATGAAACAACTCGAAAACGAGCATTACATTAGCAAACACGTTCAGGACACCGGCACAAATAATCGCCAATCAGTATATGTACATGTTTACACTGTGTGAGTGTTACAATGTAAATGTTATATCAGTTAGTACCTCCAGCTCGCATTGTTACAATGTAATGCTCAATATCGAATTGTTACATTACATTTAAATGTAAATGCTCTTGGTCAGTGCCCATTTCAAGGATTTGCCTGATTAATACACAATTTGCTTAGATACACATGTTTATATATAGGCATATAGGCCCGCTGGATTAATATAATATAGGCATTTCAATTGAATATTTTTATCACATTTTTATATATACATTTGTTTAGGAACATCCATTAATAATGTTACAAAATAATTACAATATGTTTGAACATGTATGAATTTTGACTAGACTAAAATCTTTTTTCGAAATGTTGAAACTCAAACCAAGCAACTCCTATATTTATAAAATATAAGTAAATGATATATGATAAAAAGTGTAAAGAACTTAATGAAAAAACACAAAATTACTGACAATAATGTAAAAAGAAAATATGGCTTAATTAAAGGATGAACCCTTATCATATGTTAACCTTGGAAAGAATGGGTATTTATAAATAAAAGTTAATAGTCATATGGTATATGTCCATTAAACTTCATTATTCAACAGTAAGTGGCAATGGTTTAGATTAGTGACAACTCTGTTAACATAGATATTTTATATGATTGAAGTTGCAAATGAATCACCTACAGGAGTCCTACCTGAAGTTGATCACACTTGCGTTGCTAATTCTGAGGACTAAGTTGGAACGCCTCGCGGAAGCTTGTTACCATTTTAGCTCAGTAGAACTAGATTGCTGCTTTAAGTATGAAATAGGTACTTACGCTCCTGGTCTGAACCATCTTCAGACTTGCCATCCTCCCGGCTTTTCATGAAGGGGAACTTTCTGCTAAACGATAATGTCTTCTTTTTCCTTTCAAGAGTTGACTGGCTCTGAAAAGTGAAATGTATAAATATTTTAAAATCTTAACTAGATAAGTTAAATTATCATTAGATAATCGTAAGCATATACAGTTTCAAAATAGTTTATATATAAAAGTTTATTATTAATTTAAATTGATTACATTAGATGTCACATATACTAATTTATGTAGCTCGTAAAATGTCAAGTACAGCTAAAACTCTTTTTTCCTACTGCTACAGTCTGAAAAGGATATTTTATAAATTGTTAAACCAATATTGTGTGAACTTCAAGGATCTAACTTTACTATTCTAATTTCTCCCAGAAATTATTATAACTTTTTACGCAAAGGTTGACAATGCATAGCAGATGCAAACTACTGTTACAAGTTGCCTAATTCACGTGTTAAATGTGTTAAAACATATAATGCATACAATATATGGGAGAAACTGGCCCTTATTATTTACTTACAGTACTGACGGGTGTGCCTTGACCTTGGAATTTGACTTGTCGATCTCGTGCACGTTGCTTGCGCTCCCATCGCCGTTTCGATGGTATTATTCCTATCGCGTCAGGATCTGTCGTGTCTAGCCGTCTGCTCGCAAACAAGATATTACAATATATTACTTAGGTACATAGCATACATTCCATAAGCATTAGTTTGTATATTATTATTGTACTCGTGTTTGTCTGCAACAACCGACATTGAAACAACAATGTAGAGATTATATTTATGTAATGTACATCAAACGAACTTGCAGCCCTGTCGCAGTATTGCCCACTTAACACAAGTTGTCACTGCTGCTCATGAACAACTGAACTGACTAATCTAAATAGGACAGACGAAAATATGACTCCAGTGAGCTGAAATTCTACTTATTGTTGCGTATTGTGGCTACTGACGTAATTACAATATGTTGTTTTGGTCACTTATGCCTTTTTGTGTTATGAAACGAATTGTATGGATCTGGAAAAAAGACGTAGCTATGGTTCTGTCAAGTTTTTTCCTAGATATACGCGCGCGCAGCGACATGCGGACAATCGACGCATATATCTGATGATATTTACTTTTACTGTAACCATATCATGCAGACAGTCATACGCCACCACGTTAAATTTAAACCGTTCAAAATTAAAACGTGAAGATTACCTGGCTTGCCACCACTCGTCATCAGAAGCGTTAGTCACATGCAATATATCTCCATATCGGAAAGGCAGTCCTCTGGAAGGCAGACCGTCGTCTCTTACTGGATCATAATCAAACAGTGCTCTGAAATCATACAACGAAATGTGTTACCATACGTTGAATAAAAACCTTTTTAGATCTATAGGTACATATACAATCTAGCTTCTTAAAATAAAAAATGATTAATTACAAAACAACAGCATCAGGTTAGAAATGTTATCTCTTCAATATAGATAAAATAGTATGACACACAGGAAATAAACATTCTTAGATTTCAACAGTTCCTGTGATAACAAAACTGAGGAAATACATTATGACTAATTCTTGAAATTGTTAAATTAATCAATTTCTCCGATTAATCAAAATCATTTGCGTATTTCCATGAATTATGTATTGTCATGCAACCTATGTGATGTCTGTCAACACGCATTTGGCCAGCATATTATGTCCTTTTTGATTTTTTAAACACATGCTTGATTATGGTTAATGGAACAGCAAATTGACGATTAAGCACTATTGTTGACGATCTCATTACATCCCGGTTACATGGTCCATGTATGGATGACATGGATAACTGGGTCGAAATATCGGCAAAAACAAATTCAAAAACCGCATATCGTGAGTGCCCATAATACATCTAATGATTCCAGAAATTTTCCAACAGTTGATTCCAGAAATTTTAAACATATAACTTCATATCAGGCGTATCAATTAAGAGTAATTGGGAAGTTCATTACCAACCTTACATAAAGTGATCGCTTCTGAGATGTTCTTAATAACGTGTGATGTTGTTTCAGTTCATTGATACGCGCTTCAAACTTGTTGTACTCTTGTGGCCTGTACACTACTGTCAGCTTTACATTTTGTCCTGTGCCCTGTCATTGAAAAATTCATGTTATTACATATATCTACCACGCAGTGGATTGGATTAATGACGGAACTTACATTGGATAGGATAAGGCATGAATTTGATTTGAGGTGCCCAACTTTGCTAACAATAATTGTAAAACCCTTATGCACTATTGCTAGGACATTAGAAGGGTTATACAGTCAAATAATATGTTGCTTAATCACATCAATACAAATATATGTCTATGATAGAATGATGCCTCATCATCATATCATAGACATATATTTGTACATATATTAGCTATTATAAATTAGGTCTAAATATACTTACACACTGAGGTAAACAAATAGGACATACAAGTTGTAAATAGGCTGCAGTGACCATTTAACATCAGAAAAATTGTGTATCTGTTAGCTTTTTGTGTGACTTAAAAAAGTATTCATAAATAATGATTTCTATTTGACCGACACTACTACCAGATTTATAATTAATAGTGTTATTTAAAAAATAAAACTATTTGTGAATTAACGCGAAAAAAATATTACACGTGTATCCGCGCCCTAATTAATTACGCATCAGAATCTAATGGGGCTATAGTAGGTAACAATGTAAACATTACATACTCAAATATGACCACAGAGATCTAGTGATAAAATTGTATGATAATGGCAGATAAGTACAAATTTAAATGACATTGAATATGTACTAACACATCTTGGGTTTACATAACATGACTCACGTCTGTTGAATAAATCATATTATATAGTCAATCAATTAAGCCACTGGGTTGTGTAACAAGCCTCTAGAATACATAAGGAATTCTATGAATGAATATGCATAGTCTGAAGCACTTATAAAGAGAAGACATTGTTTAATACAAACACAATATATATTTGTGTCATACATTTAATATTTTTTAAAGAAAAACATGAAAAGCATAATAATGGTTATATTGAAGACACTATACGTACATATGTACATACTCTCTGTAATATTTATGTATACATAGAAGGTTCATATTTAATAGGTATTTTTTCAGTTGTTATAATTACGTTTCATGTGCATCAAAAATTGTTTATATCTAATTTATTGCCACTTTGAATCCACATGAATTATGGGTATAGTATGATGTCATATTGAGATTTACGTAAAATATAATTGAAGGTTACAGTACGTCTTATGAATGAGCCTTTGGTGCACGCCTTATTAGCGTCCGTGCATGAATTACCTTCAAAGCCTTAGCTGCCTGTTCGTGCGTAGCGTGCGTGATGTCCACATCGTTGACGGCGAGTAAGCGGTCCCCCCGCCGAAGCTCCCCTGACTTCTCAGCGGGCCCTCCAGCGAGTAAGAAAGACACGTAAATGCCGTGCCCGTCTTCTCCACCAACGATGTTGAAGCCGAGCCCTTGGGAACCCTTCTCTAATTCCACGACACGAGGCTCTTCGTTGCTGTCAGTCACGTCTTCGCGTCGTAGAGAATTCGCTGTGCTCGAAGCTGTTGAATTAATCCTGATTAAAACCTTACTCTGTTACTTATTTTATTTATACAATGCTTTGATAATAAAAAAATTTTAGCGATACAGGAGCCAATTATAAATGCATTACTATCTTAGGATTAGCTTCCAACTTCATTGTTTACTTATATCTTATAAATTACTTTAAATACTTACTATAATTATTGAAGGAACGTTGTCAATTTATTCATGAAAATAAAAAAAAAAACGCTTAAAAAATAAATAAAAATAAATATCAAAAATAATGAACAATATTAAATGTTTCGTAACTTACGTGTGTTTGCTCGAGAAGTTCGCGGCGATGGCTGTCCGTGTCGAGGTCCAGGTATAAGGACGAGCAAAACCCTTTCTCCTGAGGCTTTGAGTGCGCTTACTGCATCTTCATGGGTCACATTGTCCAAATTTACATCACCTTTCTGAAAAAAAAATGCATTTATAATTATTAAATATTGCACATACTATAACATGAGTATTCATAAATCATAAGTGTAAACAATGAACGCACAGAGGTATTTTTAACCATTAGCAGTTTGTCCCCGACCCGTAGCCGGCCGTCTCGATGCGCGGCGCCGCCGGCCATTATTTTTGTGACGTAAATACCATTGTCCCCAGGTATGTGTTGGTTGCCGACTCCACCCGCTATACTGAATCCAAGCCCGGAGCCACCTTTCACGAGTTCAATTTCAACCGCTTCCTCTTTCGTAGATATAGATAGATGTGACATGTTTCGGTTGTCATCGGTGACGCGACGTCTTACTTTCTGTAAACAATGTTCCAACACTTTCAACATAGTTCGTGGTATCCGTTAGTTCGACATTGAACTATTCAGAAATAAGGCAACTTAGTATAGATTGCTACACAATTACGTTACATAACACTCACCAGTTTCACAGTATTCCCAGCCTTTTTCAAAGCATCTACTGCTTCTGCATGTGTAACGTTTTCGACGGATGTGTCATTAACCTGTTTAGAGAAATAGATCAATGTTATAAATGGGCTTTTATAATTTTCATATCAGATTTAACGGATTCGAATAAAAGACGATATTAAAAACACTTTTTTTTAAACAATTACAGTACTGCAGCAAACCAATTCGCTTTTGTTTCATTGCCACACTATTGTATCAATACCAGTGATGACTCAATTTGGAACAGGCTAAGTAGCTTGATTTCGCTTTTATTATTTGGATATGATATTCAATTCTAAATAGGTGTAGAAAGCGAGTTCGCGCGAATGGCGTGTTACAATGAATTTAGTGAGGCAAGTTTTTAGTAAGAGAATTACACATTACATTTCAATTTTTCAGTAACAACTGAATATTTAAACTTGAATTTAGCAACACAAAACTTAGTGTTAAATCTAACCCACCTAATGATCCAGCACAACGAGTCTTACAATACAATAAATATATGTACTAATTATATAAGTATACATATGTACACTGTCGTAAATATTGCTATTGCAGATAAGGTAAAATACCTGTAATATGGCATCATTAATTTGTAATTGGCTGGCAGCAGCCGCGCCACCGGGTATGAGTTTGGTGACGTATATGAGAGGGTCTTCGGCCACGTGAGGGTTGTCGGAGCCCCCGGCGATACTGAAGCCGAGCCCGGCGCCCCCCGACCGCGACAACACCACCGTCATGTATAGGTGCCCGTCATCGCCGATCGTTCGTTCAGTTCCACCACCCTCAATGCCGTTTACCTGCAACTTTCATGTTACCAATTATATGTTATTATACAAATATTATACTAATATGTATAGTATAAGAAAAGGTTTTTACGTCATGCCAATATACCTAGAGCCTGACTATGTACACAAGCTGAGATGTCTACCTTGTCGAGAATGCTACCCAGGCTGCTGAAGGTTGTCTTTATAAAATTTATTAATGTATTAGTTATTACTTTTATACTTTGTTTTAATATTTTCACTGGTTTTCCATTTTCATTAATTTTATTGGTAACTGAAAATTGAATAAACCCAAAATCCTTGAAGTTTTTTATCTCTCAAAGACAAATGAAGTCAGAGTCCGCTCTTACATTTAGGGAGAAGACCAGTGTCCAGCAGTGTCATTAATGGGGTGATTATGACCACTATAACATTTTTCGAGCACCATTATACTTTATTTAGTAGCAAACAAGCATACAGTTCACCTGATGGTAAGTGGCCATAGATAGGATTAGAGTAATACCTAAGACCGACTCTGTGGCCCATGCATTTCACCTTTTATGATTAAATTGGGACATGTATGAGTGTCCCTTCCTTAAACTAAACACAGCCAGGCCAAATACGGTTGTTAAAATGGGCACAAATGTTCATATTCATAATATTAATGTGCTTCAGAATTTTCCTACATTCTCTATTAAAATGCTACTATAAGCATAGAATTTTAATTGTATAGCCCATTTATAATGATAACTATGTGAAATAATGAACATTGAAATATGATAAAAACTAGTAAATGGATTTCTCAATTAATTTCCAATTGCCTAATATTTATTTAAGAATGATAAAGATCGAGTTAAAGAATTACCTGCTTCATTTCAGGTGCTGCAACGTGCGCCTGGAAAGATAATATTTTTATAATGATTGACTACAGAATGATACTTTGTAGACTTCATCATTTTAGAAATAGGTAATATTTCTATTAAATTAATAGTTTCACAAGTTTAAGTCTTTTTTTAAGTAATCTAAAAATATTATATGAGTTATTACATAATGAATTTATAGCTGTACAATAATTATATTTATAACATAGTATTGAGAAAATTATACATAATGCAATATATTTCGGGAAAATACATATTCTAAATAACTTACATAAATTAATTTATATTCTTATAAAGAGTAAAGCAGGAAAATCATCAAATATGTTATTTATACTACATGACAAACAGTATATTCTTTCAACATTTTCATATTGTCTTCAGAATACTCATTTGGTTAGTATCAATGGTGTCACTGTTGTTTTTGTTGTTAAAATATGTGATAATAAACTCAAGAATCGTTGAATTACATCTTTTTTATGTGACACATGTAGCAATGCAAGTTTTCGTACTTTGTAGTAGCACTTCTGATTTAAGTGACACCGACCCTATGGTACCACACCTGGCTTCCAATTAATTTATAATCAACACTCAATAGAGCAAGAGTTGTTCAAGTTTAACAGATGCATTACTATACTAGAGCGATTTCCTTAAATTAAACTCCACCACAACAAGCACTGCTATTATAAGGTAGAAATCAGAGTTATAACATAGACTTCTATCACTATTACAACTTCATACATATCAGTCTTTATGGTATAATTTAAATACAGATATTCTTCTTCCACAAATTATCGCTCCACATTTCTCTAGAGCACTTAAATAAAAGTCAAAAAACTAATACAATGTCTCGGCTGCCAATAAATACTGAGTATTATAAAACAAGAGTTGAATTATAATAGGAAGTAAGATTTAGAGTGAGATAGAACTTATCATACAACACTATATATTAATAACTTCACCTTTGATGTAATTGGCTGGAAATCAATGTTAATGTTGACAGACCATGACTTTAAACATACTGCCTACTCACCATGTCAAGATTAAATAATGAAGACACTTTCCGTAAAAATCCATTGTGTGTCTTTTTCTTGCGTCTTTCAGTCATTTTGATGACCAAGTGTGCATAGCCCTCTGGTACTGTACGCTTGTCCGTATTATACTATGTACACTGCATGCATTGTTAGTTACACTCTCGTGCCTTTGCTCAGCACCTTACTTGACGCAGTTCAGCATGCACCATTCTCTACCTAGAACCCACTTCTAACTTGCACCAAAACAATTTTTATGTGTAAGGCCAATTTCGGGAGGAGTCAATGTTGCTTCACGATACATATCCCCACAACATAAGCCGATTATCGTGTTAGCTCGCGTTAAAATTGCACCTTATCAACAGTATTCGAGCCGAGCCCTTTTTTGATAGTGATTTTTATTAGGATGTATGATATTGTTATATGTAGTTAATTGGGTGTTACCAACTGGTATTCGATGATTGGATGGTATGAATGTCAAAGCGATGAACTTTAATTAGAATGTCCGTGTTATGTACGCTATTTATCGTGCAATCTAGGATCACTGGCCTATGTTTTATACATTAAATTCGTCAGCGAGTAACACAGCGATTTGTTACAAGCAAAACTATTACAGAAGTCGCATTAGTCTCACCTAGAATTGAAAACGCTCCCAAATTATAGAGAAATTACTAAACGTTTAAAAATAGATTAGTGTATATTATATGGCCTTACTTGCGACGAATGCGAAATAACAGCAGTGTGAATGTCAAAATTTTATGTGCAATATCATTTCACTGAATATATTCATTTAGGAGCCGAGCTCTTTCAGTCGATGCAGCGTTTATACGTCATTGGCACAATTGTAAAATTTAACGGCACAAATCCACACAACGAAGTAACGTTATCGTACATATCGCTGAAAACTTGTACTATATTTTAGGTTATAAATAGTACTATGAGACGCGAAACACCAACCATCCGCCATTACCGACCACTTGTTGTACGGCGTTCTGTTTCGTTCACTACTATCTACCTTCGTTCGTAGACGTCACGTCATCAAAATGTAGAAAAAACAAAACGAAATCCTCCTGCGTACGATCCATAAACACGACAAGCTTCGCAGTTTTTCCAAAAGGTGGCGTTACATACCACATTTAATTTTATATCAATCGATTAAGTTCCGGTAGGCTGTTAATTTAGGAATGTTATATCCACAAGTGAGCTGTATTGATGTTGCCGTATTACTCAATAATTAACTCGAACTTACTTTAATTGTTAAAATGATCTCATATAGGTAGATATGGGCTACCTAGTGTACCCACATCGTTTTCATTTTAATGCCTACATATTTATCCTTCAAAGATAATATATTCTATCCAATTAGGTATTTGTAATCTTGCTATTTTTCAGCCATTTTTTGTTGATATTGCTTTTTTTCGTATACAACAATATGACCGGACGATGTTACGTACCTTTGATTTGAAGAAACGGTAGAAGGTAGTAGAAGTTGAACAGCACCTTGACTTGTTTTAAGTAAATCTACATTTAAAGTTATGACTTACCTTTCTTTCTTCACCATCTTCACTGGGCGGTAATATGGTCGGCATGGGTCCCACCTAAAATATTACATTCTTTTTAATTTAAGACTATGTGTGGTACATATTATAATTTTATGAATTTTAATTTCTGGGTATCAATATTATCTGCATAAGAAAATACACTTAACAAATAAATTGAAAGTACCTTGTTGGAGTCCGGGGTGTCATCATTACGGTGATCAGATTTCCTGTTGTTGTCTTGTAGGAAGGCATTTGAGACTGATCGGTATTCACTTTCATCCGTCGTTATCTGGAAATCATTTATTACTTTGATTTATTACACAAAAACAAGTGTAATACAACAATAATACGTCGTAGTAAAATTAGAAAAAAAGTTAAAATTACATAAATATTCTAACATTTTGGTGATGAATTATTATGTAGTCAAGTGTTAATTTAGCAAAGTAGATGGGTATCGGCACATGGTACTAATACTACTATAAACGTAGTGTCCTCAGAACATAATGGGTAATTTATTGATTTTAGTAGATATTTTAGTGCTCAATGTACATATTTAGGTGGTTAAATTTTTATTTATTGAGTAAGAGAAATGTCGCTACAGGGTGGATACAATATATGTGTATAATAAGGTATCGTAATGTACTTAGTTAAAGCCCCTAAAGAAATATGACTAATTGTATGAATGGTGTTGATTAGGCATTAGGCAATATTTTTCCCGAGGAACGGAAAAATCGGTTCAAATATTGGAAGACAGATTGTTCATTAACAAACAATATTAATGATTTATAGACAGATCGCTGAAGGTAGCTTTATTGGTTATTTCCATAGCACTAATTGGTAGTTTACCATTACCATCTGCGTCGATAAAACCAACATTTATAAATCAACTTATGTAGGTATATGTACTTATTGAAATAAATAAAAAATGGCTTCCTTACTCGGCTTTTTAATCGGTAATCCAACACATTTACGCCAAAACATTTGTGTAATCCAGTCTTTTGAATTTGACTTTCTTACGTTAAATCCATTTTTTAAAGTAGGTCGGAAAATGTGGTAGATATTCTATTATATTATCTTGTCGTTCACATCCCAAACAAACATTGTAGGTATTAATAAAGTAGTATTTAAACTGTTTTTTTTTAAGAATGCAATAGTATTGGCATTAGTATTTTATGTATTTGCCTAAGTTGGTTCAAATCTAAACAGACGACCCGCGTGGCGGAGTAATCATCACGTCTGACTCGCAGTGGGTTCCAGGTTGGATCCCCGGTCAGACAGACAGCTGAATGATGAATTTAGAATCTGTTCTGGGGGTGGGTGTTTGTGTATTCGTCTTTGTGTATCCATGGTACCCGCGAAACAGGAAAAAACCTACTTTGGGGCTATGAGTGTAGAAAGCGTTTAATCGTTTCGCCGTTATAATCTACAGCGGCAAAAATACAATATTATTTGATCGACACTTACTTCCCGCCGAACACCATCCGCTTCCCACTTGTTAGCGATGCGAATAGTCTCGGCAGTCTTCTGTTGAATTGATTTAGTGTCATCAAGAAGTGTTAATTCGTAGAATTCTTGGATGTCTGAAACACAGAGATTATATTGTGTAAAATAAATATACCTACTGTTATTTTGAACGAAATACACAATCGTTGCACCTTATTTATATCGTCTTATAAAATAAATGTTGTATGCTTGGTTATTGATAATATTGTGATAGGCTAATTTCTTTGACTTTGTACCCACCAATAAAGTGATTGGATAAGAGTGTTAGTTTACTTACCTAATAGGAACGTAAGAATCTACTCAAAAAAATCTGGTAATATAGGTAAATTATTTTACAATTAGCTGTAGAGCTATAACTGCGTAGACTATAATTTACTGACTTTTATAGTATTTAGGACCTATTCCTATTTAGTTTAACAATAAATCCTGTAAATGGTATCAAAACAATAAAAGTAACTTTTCTACAGGGGTATCGCGTGAGTCGCGCATAAGATCGATACAAAACGAAAGCCGCCCTGCGGGCAATCCGGCGACGGAATGACCACCTTACAAAATTGTATGTAAACAGGTTACAGGTAAATTGTAATTAGGACAAGGCAAAGATGGTAATCTAAATTAACTAAGGTTTATCCTTGGCTTTAAGTGCAAATACGCAAAATCACGCTTCTGTCAGCATATACCTACATATTTAGGTACTATTGCATTTCTAAAATGACACCGGTATATAGCTTTTCTCGTATCGGTACCTACTCATATCCCTTTGATACACCACAGGCCCCAAGTCGAAGGTTTCACGTCTGATAGACATTTAAAGAATTTACGTTTTTTTGTTCTGGGTCGCGTGTTTCGTATCGTAGCGTGGGGATATGAGTCCTGAAAGTTTTATTCATTCAGTTAACAGTTACCTAAGTAATCGCTTAGAAGTAAATCCCAGCAAAAATGTGGTTACTAAGTAATCCTATGCGATAACATCTCGGAGTTAGAAAGCATTATGTATATATATGGTTTTCTAATTAATTTAACTGTTAGAAAGTTGACACCGTTTGAACTGCATGTTGATAATCTAAAGCCGAAACATGCGGGTACGTGCAGAACTACTAATTTGTTAGACACGATCCATGTGTTCGATGTTATTCTGATCTTATGAGTTAAATAACACGATTAAATAAATAAGGGAGATTTATTAATCTTGCGTTCAGTAAGTTACCGCGTACAAATAAATTTAACCTCATTTGATATAACACAGGTACGTACGTAGGTACATTAATATTTTAATTAATATATAATTAAAGAACGTCCATCATATAATATCATAATAAAGTATCAACACGTACTTATATTATACAATTTAGGAATATATTTGGCTTTTTGAAAGCTATAAAGAGAAAAAGTTTTATAGAACAAAGGCGAACCAGCGGTATTTATAGTTATCGATTATTCGTGCGCCACAATACCTACCTGCCTAGCGTATTGTATTCCGTTGAACGGTTTAAACCGTCTATCGACTTCTGCTCTACCAACGTTGCAGACTTGCATTGCAATAATGAATTACTGTGTCATGTCATGTCAGGTCACTTTAGGTTAAATGCAACTTTTTATAGAACTTGCCGAGTGTTGTTACATTATAAGCTTAGTTATGTTAACGGTTCCCTATCCCATATATGCGTATAATTATGTTGAAACAGCTAATACGTGCTAATAATTTTAATTTAGCGCTCATGTTTTGTTTTAGATATCAGTTTTCTTTGCGTATATTAGAATTTCCGGATTTATCTAAAAATCTTTAAAAACAATGTTGAAAAACAAATCCGAGACATGAGCATCAGATAACTTTTTTTTAAATGCGCGGTCTGGGTTATAAACCGAATGGGTTACGACACGTACAAAAGTTATTTAACTAGTTACGGGTTACGACTGTTCTGGGGCAATTTCTCTGCATTTAACCGTTTTCTTACACACATACTCGTAGTACCTTACACATCAATCATTTCTTTTAAGTCGTATAAACTTGGTTTTCTTTCAAGTGATAGGTACTTGACTGTAAAAACTCAAGCCCTTATTCATCAAATTATGTTTTTATTATTCAACAGCATCTTATTACTCAACCCACTGAAATCTTATTAAACATGGCTTTACCTAAACAGGTAGGATGGAAATCTTATCAACTAACTCAGTACGAGTATTTACCTAGTTTTGAGAAAGCTTCGAGACTTTTAATTTTTAAAAATCCCTGTCTATCTATTTTGTGATGGGTGATTTGCAGTTCATTATTCAACTCGGAATAATCGCAAATTAAAAACGAAAGTAACTTTGCAATTCTCGAAATATTTTCACTCAAATTAAAACGGCATTCGTCCAAACAACGTTCAAACATCCATTCAGTATTGATTAAAGCGCAGGTATTCAAGTGAAAATTGTTCAGTTGCAGTTATGTAAATGTCAAAACTGGTTCAACAGACGCGAATTATGTCAGCAACATCAGACCAGCGGCAGTATACCCGGTGACCCGTATCTACACATCTGGGTCAAACGAACCATCCTACTACGAATCACAGTATTTTGTGAATGCATACCTGATTTCACATGATCGTCGGCAATCAAAACAATCCTAATTTGGAACATACGTTCTAGATAGACACCAGAATGGAGGTTTGATGGAGTAACCGCTTGGATCAATTACAAATAACTTGTTTTCTTGTTCGACGTAATGACGATTTACATTATCGGAATGGTTATCAGTAAATATAAATTGATATTTTCCTTATGAATAAGTAAGCCAACGGTTGTATTTAGAATCATATAGAATTTATGTAACGTGTCTTCAAATAGTACTAAATAGTAACAATACTTATTTCTGGGTCATGAATCACTGTATATTTTACAGATTAATAAATAATAGCTAGCATCATTGGTAATAGAAGATATGCGTCAAGCAACTCAAGTAATGTAATGTAATTGCAATCACAAGGTGCATTCAAGTGGTAGGTTATAATTTATAATGGAATTTGTTTTGATTTATCAAATTTATTTATTTAGAATCAGTCAAATTGAATAATTTGACTGATTCTAAATAAATAAATATATGAATATATATTCATATTAAACTCGTCTGAGGAAAGTTACATGTTGAGTACCTATCATTGTTGCACCTACAATACACAGATATTTAGTAAAACTATTCTCTATTTGCTAAAAACAAACGCTACATTTGTAAGTTTCTCGTTTTTTCGTTTTTTCTCGTAATTTCAAAATAATTTACACGCGAGTTACTTTGTCTATGATTTATGCGTATAGAAAGTAGGTTTTTTCTATAAATATAAAGTTTTATCGTTCATTCGTTGTTGCCTTAGTTATATAATGTACGGTTCTATCGTCTCTATCACTATCAGCATGAGTTATTTCCTAAATGTAGGTATCCCTTTTGTCTTGACAATAGCTTATTTTACTTGTTAGTTTCGTATGTTCAGTGAATGTTTAGATTTTTATATATAACTAGGAGATATTTTTCTACTAGAAGGTATTTCTTAAAGTTTTGCAATATTCTTATAAAGCAAAAGTTTTGTTATCACTGTAATTAAATCGCTTCTTTTATTTTGGAAATGTGAATAATATAAAAAACGACTTGTTTTATAGTTAACGTTACTATTGTTATTATTAAAAACGTAACTACGGTTAAAATAATAACAATAGTAACAACATTTATTGCATAAATTATTCTTATAAAGTATCGAAGTGTTTTTTTAATAAGAGTCAAACGGCAAACAAGTGCCTCGCAAGACCTAAAGTTCGTTCACAATTGCTTTGTAGAGGATATCGTTCGCGACAAAGGCTTTAGAGGTTTTAATTTTTTTATAAAACTTTTGATTTCTCTTTTAGTTGTTAATCCCATTATAGACGTATTAGTAAGATAAATAACAATTTGGTTTGTATAAACAAATTAAATAATATTCCTCTTTTAATTAAATTATTTCTATTGTTCGCTATAATCATTTTTGTGATAACTACCCAAAATACATATTTTAGTCGAATTAATTTAGTTACAGTCCTTGTACATAAAACAATCCGTGCGGAACATCCGAATGATAAACAATAAAATCAAAGGTAAGTATTGTTAGTCCGCTGTTCAATGCATCTGGCTAAATATAATGCGTATCACGGTAGCAGTGTCGTGGTCAAGCAGATTCAAGAGCGCTAGTGACGTACGGTGCGGTCACGCGCGTTTTAGTGTACGGTATTTATAGCTAGCAGCATGATGAACTGAATCCCTTTAACCGTTTGACTATCGGAAGGCTATTGAAGACCGTCTTCGCTGGATTTAGATTAGTCTTGTTATTTAACAGAAAAGCGAGAAGAGAGTAAAACTATTCATTTATTTGTAAATCCCGCGTTGTTATGAATTATAATGGTGAACGAGCAACAATCTACCTGATGTAAGTAGACACATGGCCCATGGACATCTGCAATCAAAACCGAATAGGATTTGTTCTGCCTTTGGGAGTAATTTTTTAACGATTAAGTATTATCAAATGACATTTTAAATTGAAAATATTGACAGGATCTCATTAATATGCATACGTTAGATTTCAGTTTACTGATGGACATTTACTTACTTTTTTCCGTATTTTGAAGAAATGCCTGAATCCTTTACACATACTTTACTTTGTTTTTTATATGCTTATTTTTTTTCATGCTGTCATATAATAATATCCATATTATACAACACCAAACAACCAAAACAATATATTTATAGCAATAAAAAACCTATAGGATTGTTAGACATAAGCACAATTTTAAATTAAAATACGAAATTAAAAATTGGAAAATGTAAATTGGAACGTTGACAGTGAGTTGTTAGGGGTACAAAGTTCACGCAATTACTCACCAACAACCACAACTCTGCCCTGGTTTTAGTTTTTCAACAAACACACTTCACTATTTTTTATTTCTACATTACGTACTTTACTGCACATGTGACTTTGAATATGTTATTTCTATTTTGTTTCATATTGCTTTCACAGTAAGCTTTAAACTCAAAGAAAGTTAAAGCTTTTATGCACCTTACAATTTTGTGCTGTTTTTTATTTATAAAATGTATGACTTAAGTATATAGGTCCTACAACTAATGGCCAACTCCAAGATATACACATGGCATAGTACACTATGTTGGTAAAGTACTATATATTCTCAGGCTGTTGTTATATAACAACATATTCAAAAGAAAAATTCCCAAGAAGCGATTTCGTTACGTATTTCTGATGTTGTCTCGACGGCATAGTTTACAAAAACTCGTATTTATTGTATAGGTATCGATCGAATGCTTATTACTAACATATACGTATATTTGAAAAGTGGTATAACCAGTATTGTTCAACCGGAGAAGTACCACCACCGCATTTGAGTGATATAGCGTGATTTGCATATGAGGCTATGAGGATAAGCTCAAGCAACGTATCTGTGACTGACTTCATATAGAACCCGATCACAAATTTCCATGGTTGGTAGTAGTCCACTTACCTTCAGATGGATTGCTAGTCAGTTTTCTACTTCTCACGCAAACTACATTGTTCTATTATAATTTTTTCTGATTTTTTTCTGCTGTATTGATAACATTTTTTAATAATGTCCAGTAAATAAATTCCTTATTAGAAGATACCTGGATACATAACATAGACATTTACACCCCTTTTTGCATATATTTTTAATTACTTTAAGATTTAATTATGTATATATTTTTTTATATAATATGATGATGACTATATAAAATATTGATCATATGATATGATTTTTTATATAATAGATATAGACTCAATATTTTTTTCTATCCACCTCTAATATAAAGTATCTCTACCTTTTATTTTAATTTATTTTTGTAAGGAAACAAGTACCGAGATCTTGTTACTTGTCATATAAAGAATTACAATGTTAGTAGTTAGACGAACTGAACCGGTGCTTAAGGCATTACTGGGGTTTCATTTTCTCAAACGACGGCAAAGGGGTAACATAAACACGCGTTCGGTGGTGTATTACGATAGAATTTGCATATCCACGTTTTTTTTTTATTTATATAAATTAAAAAAAAAAACGATAGTGATTTCACACACCTTTAAAAGTGGTAGAACACTTTGTGGTTATTTCTGCCTAATAACACGAGTGTTGTGCACTGCTGTGTTCTGGTCTCAAGGGTGTTTTAAGGAAGATATACTAATCAGAGGCGTTCGAACTTAGTCCTCAAAAAAAAAAATAGTCCTCAAAAGTAGCAACACATCAGTGGCTAACCTCGGGCTGATGACTGATCGTATCTGGAGCTATTACACATGTCTTTGGGCGGCAGTAGCCACTTATCAGACATCAAGTAAACTGCATATTTCTTTAAGTTTTTGAATGCTTTAAAGTAGCTAAATTATGAGATGACTTAGCAGAAATTGTCTAGACGTTTTTTACTGTAAATGGCCATAAATATAAAAAATCGTGCACAGGGGTGCAATACAAAGGAAATAGAATAAGTAAATAGCAATAAACGAATTTTCTTACGTATCTACTTACGTAAAAGCTACGTAATAATTTATCTATACGACCATAAAGGCCTAGGATATAATATTTAAGTATGTCAATTTAAGTTTTCGAATATGTTCGAAATTTTACTTAAACTTATCATACCGTCGATCTAATCTTTCCAGAGGGAAATGGAATCTCTTTTACCCGCATATCAGTAACTTCCTAGGCAGAACGCTATTATGTAACACTAAGCGAGATAGCCAGACGAAGTTATCATCTACAGGACGATATCTCCCAGTAAGCACATCAATTTTTCCCTAACTTGATTCAGATTTGTATCTCTTGCAGTATTATTATGTTTGCTTTTGTATTGTAACTATTACATCAAAATTGATTTTAAAAGTATATCTGATTATATGCAAGCTGCCTCGGTGAAAAAAAAACATTAAAGTTACATAAAAACAACTGTAAGTATAATTTTACTAGTAATATCGAGATAAAACTCTACCATCAGCATTAGATCCATCAGCCACGCACTGGCAAATCCCAGTAAAAAACCGATGGTATTTATCGAGCATTAAGAAAGAAAGTGCTTAAAAATGATCTATAGCACATTTTGCTAACTTATACTTACGAAAGAGTCTTCTGAATATAGATTTAGAGACTTAATCCCATGTGTACATCACACCTAAGCCACCGTCTTCTATATATAAATATATTTCTAAATTTTGACTTAAGAAATAAATACACTTAGATTTTTGAAGGTCTTCAAATCTGTCTTTGTAAGTATGTGCGAGTATCGCAAGTGTATAAATAAATATGAAACATACCAAGAAGAGCCTGGAAGAGTCGTGATTTGAATATCCTGATGACTCTCTCGATAGCGAGACGAAGTTGTCGGTCCTGGGGCTTCACCAGTTTACTGTGGTAATCTTCCAGCAGTTCCAATGCTCGATGCGCTTCTGCAATTGAATACACATGTCACATATTGATGTCATTATCATAAATCATTACTGTTCCATTGTTGGACTTAGGTGTCCGGTCGAAACGAAAACAACTTAAAGTAAAGATACCCTGCGAATTTTTAGACTTCACACACCCGTCAGTACAAGACTAGAAATTATGGACAAATGTCAGGCATTTCTAACTTTCAAAATTACAGCCGCCTCGGACCTAAAATCCGGAATCGAAGTGCGGGAGGTACCTACTACTCATCCTATTATACCTTTCTACCCAACACTGTGAGTATAACAATACCTACCGAAGTAATAATAATTTGATTATTTTTAATCTAGCAATAAAATCCCGTTTTACACATTGTTGATTTTTCTATCTAAGAAATTGTTAGAGATAAACTCTTTGGATGTTCGCTTTTATGAAAATGACACGGAGAGGCAGACAAGCAAAAGTGGTCACCTTCGTCTGTCGACATTTCCAAGGGGAGTTGTCAGTGCATCGTCCGCTTTGAAGCAAGCTTTTTATGCGTCTATTTTGCAGACTCCATGTCATAGCGCTTTGGGATTGCTTCAAAGTTCAACGTAAAGTTTATTTCACTACTGGCAATTGCGAAAAAGATTCTCTGAGAAAGCATTCAAATTGAAATAAGGTCGCAAACAATAAAGGTTTCTTAATATTAAAATATGCAGTTTATTTTTTTTTCTTGTCTTGACCTTTTTGAACTGAATTAAGGAACCGATTTTAACAAAAGAGGTTATCTATCATCATTTTTTTTGTGTTTATTCAGCGATTATTACACGATTCTGCAACCTACTGACAATATTCAAACGACATTGAATAAACCTAGATTCACAGCGGGTCTCATTTATGGAATTTGATTTTTTTTCTGCAGTTTTCCCGGTAAATTGGTAAAATTCGATTTCTTGAATAACTCAGAAAATTCTGGGCGGATTTCAATTTTCTTTCTCATATAGTATTTCGTCGGGGTGATCGAGCGAAATAAGTTGAGCGCCGACTTCGGCATTATGTACTACGAACTGTATACGTACTAAATGATGGTTAAGTACACACTCAGAACATAGTACATAATCCTCCCAATAAAAAATAACTTTAATAATTATTTTTTATTGTTTTGTGGAATAGAAGTCGGACTTATTTTTTGTTAATTCTCTGTTTCATAGATAGTCAAGTGACAAAAACGGAATTTTAATAATTGTGTCCTGTACCTACATTTGCGCACAGAGACTGCAAATTTTGTTGGACACGTAAAACGTTTATGTACTAACTCGTCAAGAAAACATTAATGAAGAAAATTAAAGATTTCGTAAATATAATTTATGATTGATAATCCCTCTTTTTAGCCTGCTTTAAATGCGATTTCTCATTTAAAGTAACTTTCGAGAAATTTCGTGTTATGTGAAAGTCGTTTCCTTGTATCACATACTTAGTAAATTGAGAGAAAGGATATTTTCAAGCTAGATTTTTAATATATTTAATCTAAGTTACCGTTGCGCTTCTGAAAGCAGAAATACGAGACCTTAATTAGGTATATTTTGATGCAATGATAATAATGACCCGGTTGATGTCCTATATATACTAATTTAATAAAGCAGAAGCGTTTCTTTGGTTGAACGTGCTAATCTCGGGAACTACTGGTTCGAATTGAAAAAATATTTTAGTGTATTAAATAGTCCATTTATTGGGGAAGGCTATATATAGGATGTATAACATCACGCTTTGTTTGTTTTTTATGTAGTAGCGGGTGAAACCGCAAAGCACAGCTAGTACCCAATACTCTACTGCCGTTGTAACTAGTGTATTAAACTTTGAGTACCCTTCACCCACACCACCAATTACAAAAGTGATCGTGCGGAAACCTAGTGTATTGTAGCTAAAAATTTGAAATGAAAACAAATTGCCCTTCTCCTCGTCAATCCTGATGATGTAGAGCTAGCTCAAATCATTATAGTTTGTCATTTGTTCCACACGTGGTGTTTAACAGGCGGTAGAACCAGTGTAGTTCGACTGGGAAGGTACCACCGCCACACTTATTTCCAGCGTGAAGTATTTTTTGCGTTTGTTGCCGGCTCACTTATAAATGAAACGACCGTCTCAGTCCTGGAAGTAGCAACGCGTCTGTGATCAACTTCAGGTAGAACCTCTGTTCTATATGAAGTTGCTTACAGTGGTCCGTGGGCGGTATTAATCACTTACCATTAGGTATATTGTATGTTCGTTTGCTACTTCAATCTGATATAAAAAAAAACCTAAATGTAATAGTTTACGAGCGCAGATATTTCCGTCAAATTTTGATCCTGAACTGCTTAAACCTCATGGAGGGATACGGTACGTCTACACCACTAGCGTATAGAAGCTAATAGGTATCTCGCAGTTTTGCATAATTATACTAGGTATTTCATAAAATACTTCACTATCGCTCCTGTTGATTTAATAAGAAATGGTGTGTAGATTCATGTTTAATTTTAGGGTTCAGTTATGCTTATGCCCTAGGCATATTTTTTTTATGTTCATGAATATTTTAAAATTTACGTATATGTTTATCATATATACGTTGACCTACTCAATTTATCTTGTATGATTGTCATTGTAGGTAACAAAGTAATTAACTCGCGACCATGGAACAGTTGTTAAAATACTTAATAGTTGGCTACCTCTCATTTATTATACATCAGTTAAATATGAACATAATTGTAATGGTATACGTAAGTAATAGTTAGGAGTCTATATATATTTCATTTTAGCCAAATAATCTACCAACCGTATGTAAACGTAAGGCGGGAAATGCTATACAGATAAGTTTTTGCAGTGCCGTGCTGATGCTCCGTAGAATTCTAGATATACAAAACCACTCTTTAAATTACTATATTATAATCTAACATCTGCTATACAGATATCATTATTAGTAATATTTATTACGTAGGTATTGTATGTAGAAATCGGTTGAAAGATTTATTTGAATTTTAATTTTATGGCAGAGTCTAAGCCTCGTAATATTTCGTGTTAAAGTGTATAACATGTTTTTAAAATAATAAAAAAAAATATTTATCTGTAGTGACTCAAACGTGAAACATGCAAGAAGTTAATAAAAATTTTCTTAGATGAGAAAATCCTTTTAAATTATTCCTTTACAACGTCTTCGGTACCAAGGTCCACTTGTTTACATTCTGGCGTATTTTTTTAAATCCGCGTATCTTCATTATATAACTTTATATGAGGAATATACCTTATTATAATGAATGAAGGGCTAGAGATAATGTCTGAAAATAGGCACTGATATAGATTTTTCTGTTAAAAAAATTGGTAGGTAGTAGTTAGTAGTAATTTAGGTAGTAGTTACAGACAGGAGA
>DWLI01000074.1:0-32202 GCA_018249915.1 Cecropterus dorantes dorantes
CGCTCCCTAGCGCGGCCAACCGCCGACTCGTACAACTTCGTCACTGAATGCTTCTTTATGACGCAGAAGTGTATTGACTTGGGTGAGCGGATTTGAATTTTTTTTTCATATACGGATATCTATGTGTCTGTAAATATATGTATCCAAATTTGTTATTTATTGGCAGATCTTAAAGAGATCTTATAATTTTTTACATCATCTGTGTAAATCTTACTGTGGGTAGCAATTTTTAAACCCTACGAAACCACTTAAAAACATGTTAGCTAGTAATATTTCTATTCTTTATAAAATGACATGTATTTTATTTAAATAAATATTGATTTAATAGTTATTTTTGATGAAAGCTTCAACAAAATTTTTGTCCTGTTTAAAATTTAATATACATTTGAAATTATTATATACGAAACCCTAAAAACAGTATGTGTTCAGGTGTTTTTTTTTTACCCTTTGGACACGGAATCTTAAAAACAGCATGTGTTCAGATTCTTCAGATGTTCATTTTACATCGTTTGGACACAGAACGCTAAAAATGGTATGTGTTTAGATGTTCATTTTTCTCGCTTTGGACACAGAACCCTAAAAATGGTATGGGTTTAGATGTTAATGTCCCTTTGGACGTATTGGAAAATTATCTAGAAGTACACCTGTTTTAGGGTTCCATGTGAACCCTAAAAACAGGTATACGTCTAGTTAATTTTTTTTTCCACATTTCTTAGACACGGAACCCTAAAATCAGTATGCGGTTAAGTCCTTTTTCACCGTTTCGGTACGGAACCCTAAAAAAAGCGTATGTCCAGGTGTTCGCGTGTGCGCGGAGAAGATGTGGCGCGTGGGGCAGGAGCTGGGCCGCGCGCAGCGGGCGCTCAGCGACGCGCTCGCGCTCATGGACCACGTGCGGCAGCGGGCAAAGCACCTCATGATCAAGTTAGTTTATTGTTTTAGCGATTGTGTAATTCTTGTTGGTCCTATTGGCCTTTACAGCAAGCATATTATGATCAAGTTAGTTTTTTTTTTTAGCGATTGTGTAGTTCTTATTGGCCCTATTGGCCTTTACAGCAAGCATCTTATAATCAAGTTAGTTTATTTTTTTTAGCGATTGTGTAGTTCTTGTTGGCCCTATTGGCCTTTACAGCTTCGCCGGACTTTTTGCGGTGGGTCTGAAGCTCAGCCGCTTTTACCTTCCTCCTTCTCCAGCTGTTACTGGAGTCCTTGCCTTCCGCCCTGCACGTTAGTTATAACTATTAGAAAAAGAGATGTATAACTGTTGAGAATGGAACTTTAAAATCAAAATTTCGTGGTATATTTTATTTTAATTTTAATATGTCTCACTTCAACTTCTATGAGTAACACATTAATGTGATATCGTCTGTCAACCGATTATTGTGCCACTGCTTACACCGGTCTTCTCTCAGATTGAGAGAGTTTCAGGCCATAGTCCACCGCGCTGGCCAAATGCGAATTAGAATAATGTGAGATATTCAAAATTTATTCAACTTATTCTATATAAAAAGCCTTACAATTCTACTTATACAGGTTTGTAAGTCTCCGATGTGCGCTGCTAGAGAACGACATGTTGACCAACCTTCACCGGCTTCAAGCGACCACTTGTACGTGGCTAGTGCAGGTCGCCATACGACCGGACTGCGTGCAAAGTTGCTACGCGCCCACCACCGTCATGCCGATCAACATGCCCATTACCACCCCACCACCGGATACTCTAAGGTATGGTTTAATGGTAATATATCTATTATAAATTATATTTTTATTGAATTTTACAAGTAAGCTTAAGTTAAAAAATGAAGGTGCCATATGTGCTGTACATATGAGACCTCCATTTTTTTACTTACGTCAAACAGGAGGAAGTTATCAATTTGAGTGGTATATTTTTTTTTATTTAAATGTTTTGTTTTGCCAATTTATTTATGAATATTGCATTGCGAATATCTTTACTCGCCTCTAACTTTATATTACGCTATCAGGTATCATACTACAATTATGTTTTGACAGGATTATAAAAAAGAAGGGATAAAGTAAACTAAAGTAAATTTCTTACTATAAGAGCGTACTTATGCGACAACTATGTATGTTAAAAAATTTCGATGTTATTAGATTACGTCTGAACTGACTTAAATATTGTCATCGATGGCAACAATGATCTGTTAAGCAAGGGGCCACTCACAGAGTTAGAGTTAGTGTTTGCTCTGTAGTCTACCGGGCTGGCTATGTGCGAGTTGATATATTTCATATATTTATCACAACATTTTTTACGAACTTTCAAACGTGTAGACTTACGTTTTCTTTCACCACCAAAGCTGATTATAAATAATTTCAATTCATATTAAATAACATCGAAAAAAATATCACAAAATTCGACTTCGAAAAGTCGAAAGCATGCGATTAGGGTTCGACTTCGGATCCCCAAATTAATTGGCCGAATTACGAACCATTAACTATTATAGAAAAAAAAATACTGTACCTCTTAATATAATCACGATATACAAATCTCGCAGATGCGTACCAGAGTTCGTGCTGGAAAACATAGTGGTGCTAATAACGATGGCTCGGCGGACAGTGGACGCCATTACCGACGAAGCGGACATCGCAGGATTATTGCAGCCAGCACTCACTTTGGTACTGACGTTCATGGGCGACTCTTCACGCACTTATAACCCACATTTGAGGTACTCAACATCACATATTATGGAGGTCTAGAATACATTTTTTCAAGTAGACTTATATAATAAGAATGGTGCGGCGGACAGTGGACGCCATTACCGACGAAGCGGAGCACGAAGCACTTACTCTCGTGCTAATAACCCACATTGAAGGTATTCAATATCACATTTTCATGAAAGGCCGAAAACCGTATCAGCACTCAGGAGTAGCAACACATCTTTTTTTATATATAATATTGAAGTAGCAAACGAGCATGCAGTCCACCTGATGGTAAGTGGTCACTGCCGCCCATGGACATCTGTAAATAACTTCATATAGAACATGAGTTCTATCTGAAGTCAAACACAGATGCGTTGCTACTTCCGAGGACTGAGATTTTCGCCTCATGTAAAAGTGTGCCGTCTGTGATCACAATGCCGTCTGTGAATCCCTGTTACATATGAAGTTGCTTACAAATGCACATGGGCCTCGGTGACGACTTTCCATCAAGTGCACTGCATGCTTCTTTGCTACCAACACAATTATTTTGTTTAAATTTAATGATCTTAGTGGAATATTGTAAACACAAGTAGTAAATCGCAGGTTATAGATTATATAAAAACAATTAAATACTGTATGATACATAGTAAACTTAATTTGTAAATTTTACATTATTTCTCTCCTCGATATTTTTATGTTTCAGAACATTCCTAAGTATTGGAACGTACTTTGATGTCTATGAGATTAATTAACTGTACTAACCTGTTTATTTTTATAACGTTTTTAGTTCACGTGCAAACTTTAATTGAATGACATTTCAGAGCCCGGTTAGCGGAATGCTTGGAGGCAATGTTGCCCAACCATCCGGATGACCAGCAGCCACTCAGCAATTTGGCATCATTCTACCGCGAACAGCTTTTCAAGGAACATCCTCATCGATTACAGGTATTATTGATAAAAATGTACAAAACTTGGATATATTTTAAGCTTTTCTGGTCTATTGGATATGGAAATGTAAAGTAACTAATGTGAAGCTTCCTAAGTTAGTTCTTAGTGATTATCACACATTTTTGATCTATCTCAGTAGGTCCTTTTTTTCGATTCCGGTTCAGGCACTATATCAATGGTGTTTTCATTACGGAAAAAAACACCAAGTTCAAAGAAAGATGGTCCCCATACAAAATCCGGTACCTACGGCGTTTCTCGGTTTATTTATTAAACTGTAATAATTTAACATTTTAAATTTTCGCAATGCATATATTTCTAAAGCTGCTAAGATAACTATGAATAAAACGAAATGTTCTGAAAACAGAACAATAGAGAAATTATTTATCTTTCCATACATTAAAAATAAAACAGTGATATCATAAAACCTTTTTTGATATTTAAAACTAATAATAACAAATATTAAAAATTATTCTATGGAATAAATCCTTCTGATATAAGTTTGAGTCGCAAGTGACCTTTTATTACTTCTGAAGTCTTAGTAAAATTGTGTTTATGAATGATACGTTTATTATGCCCACATACTTATTTCCAAATTCATATTCGCAGCTGGTACCATGCCTGTTAGACGTGTTCGTGGGCATAGAGATGACGGGACAGAGCGTCCAGTTCGAGCAGAAGTTCAACTACCGCCGCCCCATGTACCTCGTGATGGACTTCCTATGGGACATGCAGGAGCACCGCGACGCATTCACGTGAGCTAAAAACACTTGAATAATATTAAAGGAAATTAATTAATAACGCTTTATACGGTAATTGTTACACAGTTGTTAGCAGCTTACCAAAATGTCTTATCGATTTGTCTATTCCCTTTAAATTCTAAAGGGAATAGACAAATCCCATTAGTTTATCTTCTCATCTTGAAAAAAATATTTCTGATTTTACTAGTAAAGCCAGTTAGCTTGTAAAATTGAAACAAAGAACCTCCGCAAACTAAATGCTTCACTTAATTTTGTAAAAATCAATGAAACATCAACTCCATAAATGAGGCAGAATTATTAATTTTATCGATATTTTGTAGCGATATACATTGCGCACTTTTAGCGTTATTTATTGATCTATTTCGATCTTTTTGGCGGACTCGCGACCGGTATGGTGACGACCCGCGTGGCGGAGCGGTCACCATACCGGTCTGATGCGCAGAGGGTTCCGGGTTCAATTCCCGGCCAGACAAACATCTGAATGATAAATTTAGATTTCTGTTTTGGGTATGGGTGTTTGTGTATTCGTCTTTGTCTGTCCAAGGCACCAGAGACAGGAGAAAATCCTAGAAGGCGCTATGAATGTAGAAAGCGTGTTTTCTATAAAATCTTAGATTTTAAATAGTAGCAGATTACAAATGAGTAGTTATTCACAAATTGTATTAATAAAAATGGTTACATGTTTCATATACATATTTATTCGCAGGCGACTAGCAAAAGAAGCTGAATCCAATATGGAGGCTGTACACCCACCGATATTCCTGCGTTTCGTCAACTTGCTCATGAACGACGCTATATTCCTGTTGGACGAGGCGCTCGGGAACATGGCGCAAATACGCACCTTGCAAGCTGCACAGTTAGTAATATATTAATTAATTAATTAATGGTTATATAGATTAATATTGGATTATTACGACCCGCGTGGCAGAGCGGGCACCATGCCGGTCTGACGCGCACTGGGTTCCGGGTTCGATCCTCGGGCCAGACAGACATCCGAATAATGAATTTAGATTTCTGTTCTGGGTCTTGGTGTTTGTTTATTCGTCTTTGTGTTATATGTCGCGGGCGACACAGGAGAAAATCCTAGTGCGGGACTAAGCGTATTGTTATTAAGAATGAGGACATATTAGGGCACACCTAATCAGCATGAGTAAATAAGAAGTAATATATTTCATACACCATTTCAAAAAATATTTAAAAATTTCAAACATGTATGTTAAAAGCAAGTGTTATCTATGTAACTTGTAAACAAATGTTAATGTTCAACTTTTTATAACTGTATATTGAAAAAAATAACAGTGTGCATGATCATTGCATGTGCATAAATTTTCACATGCATTGGACAGATTTTGACTAACTTAATTAATATGGATCATCAAACCAAAACAATATTCTTTTTATCTCATGTTCAAAATTATAAGTCAAATTTGTGGCATCTGTGATAGAAAAATAATGAAATGAAATGTTTTTATTTTGGCCTACGGGGGCACTTACAAATTGTCATTTACAATATTTTTTCTTATACTACCACCGGATAAGAAGATGACCTCAACTGAGGAGATAACAATTAATTAAAAGCTACTATGCAGCTTGACTGCGTTAGATAAAACTTTGCTCATTTATTGTATTGGCTGTTACAGAGAGTCGGGCCAATGGGCAAATCTACCAGCTCAAGAGCGTGAGCAGAACTTGGCTAACCTGTCCCACATCGGAATGCTGGCACGTTTCGACAACATCCTCGGGCGAGACACTATCCGTACGCTTGTAAAGCTGACTGCACACGCACCGTACGTGTTCTGCCACCCCACGCTGGTTGAACGCATCGCGTCTATGCTCAATTATTTCCTACTTCACCTGGTCGGTCCCAACAAGAAGAATTTTAAGGTTTGTTCAGATTCATTGGTGTCTTGCTTTATACTTTGTATACTTTAGATTATTTTGGTATATTTCTTTGTTTCACTATAAGTTTAAAAGAATTTTCGGACGGATCATTTACGCATTTCACAACTTGTTTATAAAAATGTTTCAAAATTATTATTTTAAAGAAAACAAGTATTTCAGACTGCTTTTATTTCTGTTATCTTTTTGTTTATAATTTGACTTTGTTTATTTTCGTCATTCACAAGGAACAATCTTTTATTTTGCAGCATTTGAGAGCAATGTGCGCCACATTGCTTTCAAATTCAGCACAAATTCAAATTGCTTTCAAATTTTTGTTTGTGTTTTTTTTTATAAATATAAAATTGTAGTAACAAACAAAATACAGGTTCTAGTTTATATCAAGTACAGATAAGATAGTCTAGTTTAAATCAAGTGCAGATGCCCGCAGGATTGACAAGATGGTCGCCTCATATTTAATTCAGAATCCACTCTTGTCCAACCTTGTAACATAAAACAAGAAGCTTTCCTAAGTCGAACCGTACCACAATAATTACCGTACCGTATACCACAATAATTTATATATTTATAAATGACCACGTTTCCAGGTGAAAGACATGAAGGAGTACGAGTTCAACCCGGCGGTGACGGTGATGGACATCTGCACGATGTACGTGGAGCTCGGCGGGAACGAGCGCTTCTGCGCCGCCGTGTCCGACGACGGCCGCTCCTACTCGCCGCAGCTGTTCACTCTCGCCGAGGACGTTTTGGGTAACACTAACTTCATTTTTTAACCGACTGCACCAGAAGGAGAGTAATGTTTTGCAAGCGTACGTATGTATGTCTATTTCCTTGGCATGTGCTACAGTTCAAACGGCTTGATGGATTGTGACATATCATCAGAATCATCTTCAGTTTGCGAAGTGGCCTAGGCCTTAAAATAGTTTAAAATGAATAAAAAATAAATAAAAAAATCTCGACCATTGTTTTGAGATTTCTCAAAAAAAAAATTAATAATAATAATATAACTCAGTTCCAAAAACATGACACTTGGAGCTACAATTAGCTGTACTTGCTTTTATTTGCCGTACGACCATTTCCCTTCAAGTTACAGACTTGAAAATCACCCGAGAATTAAGATACTGTTCTTGCTCCCTTAATTTTTGTGCGACGTAATATAAGTAATATATTGAGTAATTTAGAGTAAAATGCGTCACCCTCACCATTGCTTACTGCAGTTCGTATCGGCGGCGGCGGGCTGATCTCGGAGCTGCAGGTGGTGGCGACGCGCGTGGCGCGCGCGGCGGTGCAGCGGCGCCGCGACGAGGAGATCCTCGCGCACGCGCCCGACGAGTTCCTCGACCCGATCATGAGCACGCTCATGCTGGACCCCGTCGTGCTGCCCAGCTCCCGGACCACGCTCGACCGGACCACCATCGCCAGGTGACCTGTACTTTATGTGAACTTTGGTTTTGGTTGGACCCCTTGTGGTTCCGGAGGCATTACCGCCACATCTTTTTCTGCTTAATAACAGCAGTGTTAAGCTCTGCTGTGTTTTGGTTTGAAGGGTGTGGTAAGAGACATATACAATGGTCCTCGGAACTAGCAATAGAACCCTTTGTGATTCCGGAGGCACCACCGACACATCTATTGAATAACATCAGTGTTAAGCATTGGTGTATTTTGGCCTGAAAGGTGTGATAAAGGCAAGCTTATCCAAGGACCAAGGACCATTCCAACTTGGTCCTCGAGAGTAGCAACTCACCTGTGGCCAACAGACACAACTACAGAAACCAAAGTTCGTCAGTCGCCACTTACCAGCCAATAAACAATATGCTTGTTTGGTAATTCAATAATTTAAAAATAAAGCACCGATACACACTAGAGTATTTCAACATTTGAACAGGCGTAGGTCCGAATACGAATCTGATCCGAATGCTTACTTGCGTATCTTTCATAGATACATAGACAATAGACAAATACAGATACGAACTGGCGCAGACAACATATGGTTAATGACAAGCTTGGGGTTGTGACTGCACGAAACAAGTTGTGACTGCACGAAATATATTCTATCCAAATGCGGAATACGCCTACCAATCTGCTTGGGTTTAAATCTCTACAAAACCAAAATGCCGGCTAATTCTGTATTATAGGTACATCTCATTTGTTGAATATTTTGTGTAGAGCACATTCAAGGCATGTCGACAGAAGATGTATACAATCAATTGTTAATTTAATTATACTTGTATTTTTTCCAGGCATCTACTGAGCGACCAATCGGATCCCTTCAACCGATCGCCTCTGTCCATGGACCAAGTTAAGTCCAACACTGAACTCAAGGAACGAATACATAAATGGATCGCTGAGCAGAGAGAGAAGATGGGCGACATAAGTGACAATAATGCTTGAACGTGTAAGTCAATCGTGATGACCGGTTCACATTATTTCATTCACTCGATCCAAACCAAGAGTAATCCAGCATTGGATTAAAATGAATCGCCAAAAATATCAATAATTTGACGTGATCTTATTTTATTTGATTAAGTATTTATAAATGGTTTACTCCACTAAATCGGTTATATTCAAATGTATTATAAAAAAATCTCGTATTTGCAGATTTTAACATTATATTACATTACATGTAAACAAAATTTCCAAGATTTTTCAGTAATAGGCCTCTACTGAACAGTCCACGAAATTGATTAAATCTAGTAAACGTTCAAAACTTCACTATCTTAGTCAATTACTATACAGCACACTTTATTGTAATCAGAACATTGCTAGATTATTTCATACAAACAGGTTTATTTGACTGTCGGAAAATTGAATTAATGTGAACCGGCTCACACGGCACATCGGGAACTAGAAATATTTTTTCAAAATGTGTACATTACTCTTTTTGTGACAACAAACAATGTCCATCGCGCATTGACTCGGTCTATTTCAAAAATGATAGATTTCGCGTATATTGAGATGTAAAAGGAAGATATTATATTTCTAGCTCGCGATGTACCAAATCACTACTGTTTTGACCATGTAAAGATCTATACTCGAAAATGGACAAGACAAGTTAGAATTAATATAATATTTATTGTATCCCATGTACGAAGTAACCAAAATGTATTTCTTCTACATGAATGTTTAGATATGGATTTTTTTTGTGATTTTGGCTCAGATCACGCGCTAGTTTACCAAAACAAGCGCGCCGTATAAGAATACAATTTTTTTGTAATATTATGGGTTAAGTTTCGAATAACTTTGGTGAGTAAACTGCATGTTGTATTAAGAATATATTTGGTTACTTTGTATATTTAATATATTCCAAAATTTTTAACGTACATCCTAGTTATGATGTAAATACGATCGATGTCAATGAATTTTTTACGGTATCATCAACCGTAGCGTTATTTGAGTATTAATCCGATTAAATGATAAGCATTTTATAACTTGATGAATTAG
Source organism: Cecropterus dorantes dorantes (assembly GCA_018249915.1). Classification (NCBI taxonomy): domain Eukaryota; kingdom Metazoa; phylum Arthropoda; class Insecta; order Lepidoptera; family Hesperiidae; genus Cecropterus; species Cecropterus dorantes. The sequence goes on from DWLI01000074.1 coordinate 9,702, forward strand.
AAAAGTCATACGTTTTACTTAACTAGCGTCGCTTATTTGAAACCATGTGAAGGGCATTATTTCAAGTTTTATTTTGCCAGTTTATAGCTAGTCTATCAAATCACATGATTACTATCACCTTTACGTTATATTTAACCCTGACTTGATGAAATTTCAGAATCACTTGTGAATGTTAATATCAATTCGGATCCTGCAGCGTTTTCGTAGTTGCTTGTTAAAGTTTTAACGTAATCGACTTGAAATATTTGGTCGTAATGATCAAAGGACAGGCAGTATTTGAAGTTAAAATTAGAAAACTTGTAAGCGTGCTAAGTATAAATTAGATTCAGATTCAAAATACCTGGTAAAAGATCATGTGGTTTTAAGCATATCTTTGAATAATAAACAAATAATTACAGTTGACACTAAAAAGATAAAAAGTCACACTGTCATGCATTTGTATCCATTTTCTTTAATTATTTGATAAAAACAGGATACAAATCACAATTTATTTGAACATCATAGTAACATTTACTATGATAAAAATTATACTAAACTTTATACATTAATAATAAATTGAAATTGTTTACGTGTCTGTTTGGCATCGTACGCACACGATACGTGTATTTGTTCTTCTAATTATTTTTCTTGCCAATAAGTGGTGAATATCTTAAAATTTTACACCTTAAAATATTAGACGCGAAACAGAGGATTTGAAACAGCAAAAAACGGGTTCCAACTAACATTAGATAAATATGTTACCACCGATCGTAATAATTTCACACTAATTCTACCAATAAGTTTTTAATTCCTTTTCATGTTTCGCCTGTTTACACTAGCGGATCTAGGGAGCGCAACCTATATGCAAGTAAGTACTTAAGTCCATTCATCACACGATAAAATTTCAGAAATGGAAGAAGCTAAGTCTCTTCAAAATCTTAGACTTGAAATTCAGTACCTTTCTTCTCAGGTATCCTCTATTTTTTATCATCATTTTTTTCAAAATCCTATCTTCTGGCTTATCTTAAGCTCCATCTGTCCCGAACGAAAAGTATGAATCCCTCTGTACATGTTTACATTATTTTGTAAACGTCAATTTCTTGCACTTTTTAATTGTATGTACATTTATTATTATTATATATATTTATAAAAAAATGATTTTGTTATAACAAGTTTGTTAAATTAATAAGAAAACAATATACTATTGATTTTGGGCACAAGTGTCGAAATACTTTATTTTTTGTATAAAACACATTGTTATGTGTAGTCAACACATTTTCGGTTAAATTTAACGACGTATTACATTCTTGTAACTATTTTTTACCGAATTTTCTTAATGCTTGATCCATTGAAACAAAGTAAAGCAATGAAACATGAAATTGTACTAAAGCACTGGAAAAAACGTAATATGAAATTTTCTCGCTTGGTGTAATTTATTTGCAGAAGTGTTATTGTCATAACTATTTGTTGTACGTACGGTAGTTATGTATTATTTTATTTTACGTAAATCAATATTTAATGGACTCTTCATTTGTAGAGTATGTGTCATATATGTGTATATTTATATAGTTCTTATTGTTAACAGTTACTTGGATGTAATTATTGATTGATTGATTAAGTCGAAAATTAGTATTATTATTGGTTCTATGTGTTGTGTCCGGTACATATGCAGTTATGATAAAAGTATACCTGCGCGTTATTTAATAATGTCTGTACTGCCATGTCATATCGTAACATTTGCTCATTCAAACAATATACAATACTTGTGAACTATACATGAATAACACACGTAATGTGTTGTTATTATTTATATACATTTCTTTCTATGAGAGACATATATCAAATCTTTTACAGAAATTAAAACTGTTTTCAATGCATATACGTACTCATAAAACACTACTCAATGCAGAACATAATTCGGTAATATATTACCGGTCGAGGTAATATGTATTCTTTGTTGTATAACAAAGAAACAGACGTATTTAAATTTCTACGTTATAGACAATTTTTAACATTTGTAACGCGCATTTTAATTTATATAGACTAACTTGAGAATTGGGAAGAAGCCAATTCTAAAATACCTCACGAATTTCTTATTTAACTCTTTTGTTTATAAGTTTTGATACATATCAACTTTTGTGAACTAGAAGTGGTGAACTTTCTACTTATAATGATAATAGCCTTTCCTTCATAGTGCATATCCGTGATGTAAGGTTTGACGGTTTCTTCCCCTTTTTTAGAGAGCGGCAGAAATTGTATTGACCAGATGAATTACAGATGGCAGTACCCTAAATAGTATATTTAATTGTCAATTGCGCTATCTATAGCGCGACCATTTTAATTTCCCTAGAAGTCAGGCCTAAACAAATTAATTATAATTCACAATAGACCTACACTACATAAGTGTAAGGTGAGGTGTACGAGTATAAGTTTAAAAGCTAATTTGACTTTTATTAAGGGAAATGAAAAATACTTCAACCATAATCTTAATGGTACCGGAAATTATTATTGTTTGTCATGTATTATGGTGCAATTTTGTTTATTTCTTGAGTGACGGGTGTAATGAGTTAAATTTACAGGCCAGGATAGTATAATATAGCTAGAAATCTAGTAAAACTAGACGACTCTAGTTGATAAATAAATTCATTTTAAGGTACTTTGTAGAGACCTTGCGAATGTTAGCACATTTTCTGAAGACTAAGCTAGTGTGCTGTTATCGAATACTAACATTTTTCAAAATGAAAATTCCAACTTACTATCCTGGCTGACTAGTCTCATCCGACATAAAGACATTTAAGGCTTTATTTTCTATTTACTTTTGAACACTGTTGGGTGCAACTTTGGTTTAGTTTGTGATAAAAGATTTATTTTTGTCAAAGTGATTAAATTATAAGTATAAAATATGTTGTATATTTAAGTTCTTTATAAATTTGATTGTGATATATTATTTACCATAATATTAGGTTATCCATATACTTATGTATTGTAGAAACAGTACAGATCAAGAATCGTAAGTACTGTAATATTTTCCGTGCTCATTTTTTAAAGTATGCCTCTACATTTTTATTGTTGTAGAAATAATCGAGTGGTTTGCAAGCCATCTGATTTAATTATAGACTGCTATATGTAACTAAAGTCAATATGAATGGAATCCTTGAACGCGGTCACAGATGCATTGCTGCCCTGCAAACTTAGTTAAATGACTAACACAGAACTTTATGTGCCAACCACACTCTTCAGCATGCTTACGTGAAGAAACGATTTGATAACTCAGCTTGTTGACCATTTAAAAAACATCCCGGATCTATTGGAAGAAATAATCTTCGCAAATAATTCCTCCAATAGATTAGTCAGAAGCAGTTAAATCGTATTATCCAGTTAATGTGCTAGGCCGTTTATTGTATTTGGCAGTCTTTCTTCTACAATTGCATCCCACACGAAGGGGTTTGAATGTGGTATAAAAATATTTTTGTTTTTGTCTGTGGTATTTAGTTATACACTGTTCTTTCGTATAAGTATTGAATGGAAGTAATAAAATATGGAATAAATATTTGCATTTTCTTTTTAACTCCCCACAATATCCCTAATCATCGTTTCATGTGTGTAGCATTATGTGCGTAACATTATAAACCTACAAATATTTTTTTTTAATTTGATTATTTTTACTGAATAGATAATTTTAACATATTGAAACCTAGCCTTTATGTCGTGATAACTCTGGCTGGCCAAGTGTAAAAGGCGGCAAAATTATAACACAACAAAATAAAGCTTTCGGTTTTCCCTCTATTATATCATTAGCTCATTAAGATCTACTTCTGAAAATAGGCTATGGCGCCTAGTATGCATGTTGGGAACCCAGTGGGCCCTAGATTTCCCCTTTAGTCGCCTGCTACATCTACTGCATCTAGAGGCATAAAGTGTGGTGCTATTTAAAACGGATACCACAGGGTACATTATTCACTTAATACACTATAATTTCAACAATAAACTCCACTTGCGTCTTGGCAACACTTTTAGAGAGTGGCAAAATTAAGAAATAAAAGGGCTTTCTTCGTCGACATGTCCCTAGTAGAAAAAATTACTTCAGTCTATCGCAACACTAAAACACGCTACGCCACTGTTAACGCACTGAACATGTATGTAGCTATGTAAATTATGCTTAGCATACTACGACTTTCGCCTAATTATAAGTAGTAGTAGTAGTATAGTAAAGTTAAATAAATAAAAAAACAATGTTTAAATCAGTCTGTATATTGGATATGTCTGCAATACAGCAAGATACAATACAATGAAAACAGGTAAAAGTGATAAAATATTGGAAACAAAAATAGTAATTAGAATTTCTTCTCTGAAACAAAACTAAAATAAAACCATTCTTATTATTACTTAAAATCGACACTATTATTATTGATGTTAATTAATGCCTCTAATTAAACAAGCCTTTTGTTGAGCATCGGTAAAAAAACTAAATGAATTTTTTATCAATAAACCTCAACAATTTTAGATAACTAAAACTCAACAATCGTTTGATAATTTCCTTAAAATCTAATTTTGTCGCCTAATTATTCTTCAACAAAATGCTGAACAAAAGGCTTGCTTGTATTATAAACTTATCTCAATGGGCACTTTTGGTTTAGTTTAAATGTTAGTACATTATTTAATCTAATATCATAGTAATAAAAATTACAAACTTATCATTCATCTAAAAGCAAACATTAAAATAATATTAACCATCTATAAAAGAACTATCAAATCTAAGGTCCTAGCAAAGTTACTTTTATGGTACACCTCGCACAACTCCAACCCTGAACATACAAAAATATTTTCATGTTCTTAAAAAACAGTCAATATTTCTACATAAAGATGATGTTCTTAAAGTAAATGCCAATCGTCGGAGACCGTGGCGGAATGTACACAACATCTTCATGTAGAAATCCTCATCCACATACAGTGGTTTACAAAATTAATAAATCAATAAGGGGACCATTTTTATAGCACACATTTATTAATAGCTAAAATTTCCGGGTCACCTAAAACTTACTAAACCTTAAATTAGGTAACGACATTGGAAAAAGATAAATCCTAAATTACAACCTGGACCTGTGACATAAATCTAAGAATGTATAATGTCGGTAAAGCAATATCGATTTGGACTCCAAGTGTGGGTTCTAGCGACGTCACGGAAGCGAACGGGAAGCGATGCAAATATAACTATAAAGCTCACGATTATTACAGGAAACGTACGTTTTTACAAATGTGCAACTAAATACATATTCGGGATTTAACATACGAAGAAATCAAGTTCGAAGATACAAAACAGTTTTCGAAAGTTGAAAATGATGCATATATTCAATGTTACAATATTTTCAGTATTACATCTAGATATTGCACTTACTTGAAAAATCTACACAGATATCCGGATTTTAAATACTGGCTCGGCTTTTTCATGTAACTCCCTTTTTGCGCGGCGTATATTTAATTATTACACATTTATCACTAATGAACATGAAATCATAAATGAACGAGATGGCGTCGATTCACTACTGCTTAATCAGATCGTCTGTACATTGTCTCACGTAAAATAAAACGATAACATTCACTTGTACACGAAAAAAAAAACCAGTGTCTTTTCACTCCGGTAAAACTGTCATATTCGTAGTCAATAAAAATGCAATCAAGTCAGCGTGGATACCAAAATTTGGGAACACTCTACTATTTGTCACAAGCCAGTTCCAGCGAACGTTACGCTACAGTCCCCAGCACCGCCGGCTCCTCCCATACCCAAACTTCACATACAATACGAACGATTCAATTACATATCACATTCATTTTAAATAATTAATAGGTACATTTATGTATATATCAATAAGTATATAGATATTAGCAACTTGAATTTTACGATCACATTCTTTATATTCTCAAAATTCGGCGTTACATCATAATAAGTGTGGCTCTTAATAAAAATTTTGATTTGAGCAATGACAAGATTTAAAATACTCTATATTCCAAAGATGAGCCGTCAAAAATATATATAATTTGCCGTCGAAATTTACAAAACTTTAAAAAATAATAAAGCAGATCTAACTATGTTTTCAACATTCTACATTATCAGTCTCGATGATAAAAATGCGTTTGGCCAAAATGAGAGATCCAATTGGCATGGTCCATCCTTTCCTATCCAATGATATAAAACAAATACCGTGTGCACCCACAATACCCAATACAGATACTTGACATTCTCCCGAACACTATCTCCGCAGAGGAAGATCCCTCTGCGAACAGTCACTACACTACGATTCTACAAATTATTACGTGGAAAATAAAAATAAGTTTAACCTATTGCAATTACACGTCGGTCGTTACAATAATTGAGTTACATTTGTACGTATGTTCACGATATCTACTAGACACTAGGTTAACTAAGCGAAATGGACTATGCGGTGCTGTAATGCGTTTGCGATATTGAAGTACTAAGACAATTGTCAAGATACCTGTATCAAAGTATGAGTAAAGTTTAAAAAATCAGTCTATCTTACTCCTTTTTTTATTCAAACTCTGCATTTTAAAGCTATCTGCATTGTTTAATCCATCAGTTAAACACCTCGTAGTATGATCTTAATACTCTGGCCCTTTGCGAAATTTTGGTCCAAGTTTGTTTATCGTCAAAGTGAATAAAATTAATGTTTACATTGTAAGAATAAAACATATGTTCAAATTATTTCAGAATACATATAAATGAGTATGTACATGATTATAAAAAATGAGATCAAGTGGGGGTATGTATCTAGTCCTTTTAATACGTGTGAAATGAAATGAGGACATTATCAGTATTAAATGTTTGCATACTCATGGGAATATGACCTAAACGATCCACGAAGAAACGGTTAATCCATCTTGTGTACTATTCCAGCCATTCGATACCTTTCCTTACAACAGCCAATTCATGTGATGTGTACATAGTCACATTGTCTATTAATGAATCTCAGAACAGTTGGTTATATAATTTTGTAACCTTAGTTGACATTAAATTTTATTTGATTAGTCAACAGCAAAAACAAAGTCAAGATACAATGCGACGCAATATAAATCGAAAAACCGCATATTTTTAATTCCTGACCAAAAACTACGGTTACTGTTAAAGCAAATATAAAATAAACAAACACAGACTATGTTATTGCAAACGACCCTTTAGCAGAAATTCGTATTCTCACTCACATTTCAATGAAAATTGACAAACACCTAAAGAGTTCCTAATAGAAACGTTCTACAATAATACACCGGACATTAATTTCCATCATTACTATTAAAGTATTCAAATAGAGCATTTAACTTATAACAATATTATTGTCACTACAATTTAAAGACGTAATGTAGAAAGAAATGTCCATATTAGATACGACAAGTAATTTGATATGAATGACTTCAGAATAACGACTGGATCGACTTTTAGAGAGATTAAGATATTGCCTGCAAAATGATGGTATACTCTTACATACATTCAAACTAAATATTCTACAATTAAAAAAGATACAATATTAATACATTATTTTTCTGTTATTATTATTTTGAAATACCCAAACCTCTGTAACCACTGCGGGCATAAAACACGTAGAGATGCTACAGGTTTTTTTAAACACGTCTGTGTTTAAAAAATATGATACTAGTTAAATTTGTCTTAAATATTCGTTGCTGGCACGAACCTACATACGATACTACATTTATTATAATTATTGGTGTTCGATAAAGAAGTTATTGAACTTAGGTACAATTTCACCGTAAATTCAATTTTAATCATACCCAATGATTTTATGTGAATTAGCAAAACAAAATTTTATAACTTATTTTTGTTGAAAAAGAATAGTGCTTAACTATGAGAAGTAGAGTGGTACAATGAGAATATATCCAAGCATGACCGTATAATTTTAATTTTAAATGTTTGTAGATTTCTTAATTTTTCTTTTAAATAGCTTGGCGGAATATCCTCTCTAAGAATTGACATTTAATGGAACGATGCTTTGTTTGTTTATTAATACAATTATAAATAGAAGATGGTGTTAAAAAATCTTTGAAACATAAAGATTCGTGCCAGCTACGTTCTAAAGACCAAACTTTATTTGTTAAGGTAAGTCAGCAAATCGTTCATATTATAGTACATTCCTCCTGTGAGTTATATTAAGTAATAATAACTAAAATAAAATCAAAATATCCGCAAATTATTTACCGAAAAAAGTTAATTGCAAAGCAACACTGTGCCAGCGCTACATATAGAATTATCATTAACTTGGACAATTTCCTATTTAATATTTCCATTATATTCAAACGTCAAAATAAGTTTTTCGTCTTGAGACATAGTTATTATGTACATTAATTATTTTAATATTTTTGTTAGTAAAGAATGTATGGGATATGTACAATGTATCTGCATTTTGCATAATGATTATAATTATATTTGTGATGCTCCTACAACAACCATGTCTCTTTTTCTATCTATCCGTCATAAGCAATATAATGATAAGATCAATCTCATGTTTGATTATTTCGGTAATCAGACATGTGTTCGTCAATTACAATTCAACTACGGATTGTAAGAAAAGCATATATTCAGCTGCATACATTAAATCTCAACCGTCAGTGTTGCGTATGGAGAATTCAATTGAGACAGTCTCTAGAGACATATGTCCCATTATTTCAGTTACATATATGAAGACAAGATAATAGTGACAATGCTTCAAATCGAGCATGAGGCAGCTTATAGAAAAATATAGATATTAATCTCATAAAATAATATCTATCTTTTTCTTGTATCATTGCAGTATGTGGGGGTGCTATTTATCAAATGTCAGTAATGTTGCAAGTGCTAGCTTTACGCGACAGATCAACTTTTTATACAAATGCTTCAGTGTTTATGAGAATGCTTTCATTATCTTTTGATGAGAAAGTTATCTCGATTTGATGCTCTATTGTTTACAATGGTAGTTTAATTAACGCGCAGGCAGAGAGACGACGTAATATATATGTACCTATTGTCTATAATATAGTGTGATGTAATGAAATATTCTTAATTATTTACAAAACAAAACAAACCAGTCGATCTATCTTCGAAGCTAGCTAGCATGCATCGTTGAGGCGAACACATTTAATGCGTTGTCGTCGGCGCAAAGCAACACACTAAACTCTTGAAGTAGTAAGGCAACACGCGTCTGGTGCTTCGCGTGCTCGCTAACCTGTTGTCACGCAGAAGGCCCGACGTGCGGGACGTAGAGCCCGGTATCGTTATCTGAATGCCCGTATTAGTACCTGCCATAGCGTCAAACGCGATGTCAGGTGTAACGTCTGACTCGACGCCAGTTATATTATCCGTAATGGCCTCCAACGCGATGCCAATGTCAGGCAGAGCGTTTGGCACGTCAGACGTGGCTTCCATGTCGCCTGGCATAGCGTTAAACGTTATACCAGGTGTAGAACCGGGCGAGACTTCGGACATAGTGGCAGGGACAACAGGCTTGTCAAGGTGCGTGCTGACCGGCGCCATACCAGGCGCATCGTCAAACGTAGTGCCGGTACGGTTAGTTATAGTGTCAGAAGAGTTAGCGTTGGGCGTCACACTGGGCACGTCGACTTGCGCGACGACTGTGATACCAGGCGGACCGTCAGACGTCGTGCCGGGTGCAGAGTCAATAGGAGCGTCTGAGACAGCATCAACATCGGGGAATACATTCGACGCGGCTTTCGGCGCGCCTATCGACGCGGGCTCGGTAGCGGTGTCGGGGGCGGTGTCGGGGGTGTCGGTAGTGTCGGGGCGGGGAGGGTCCGCGGCGCGCGCCGCGGGGGCCGCTAGTCAGTGCGGCGGGGGCGCGGCGTGCGGCGCGGCGGGCTGCAGCGGCTGGAAGGCGGAGCCCAGCGAGGGCCGCAGCGTGAAGGCGGGCGCGGACGGCTTCATCGGCGACACGCCCGCCGGCTCCGCGTACGCGCCCTCGCCTGCCTTCAGGTTCACCTGGAATTCAGAGACATTCGTTCAATTACATCAAAAGTTATAAAAACTAGAAATTGCTATGCATAATCGTTTTATACGGCTGCAGAACCCCTTTATGGGGTGGAAATAAGTAAAAGTGAAAACAGAGACTGTGGCGAGAGCCAATCTATTCGCAGGAACGTCCGAACCGTATCGATCGACATCGATGTCGGACTATGAGACGATAGCGGGCGAATAACAGCAGTAGAAATATAGCGCAGATCGGTCTTAACTTCGCACTTGACCTTAGTACCCAACGATCGAACTAAAGACACTTATACAAACTTACAATCTATAATATTAACTTTTTTTACATTTATTGAGAGTGTTAAAATCTCAAAAAATGTAAAAAAGCTTCAAATATCGCAAATGAAACTCGCACTTGAAAAGCAGTGTTTGGCAACTATCATAAAGCAAATAATACTATATACATAACTTCACATAAAGTTTATAAAATGAAAATATTCCTTACTTTTAAAGAACAATTACTTATTTTCTTTATTCCATAAACATTATATTTTCAATAAGAGAATACATACCTTCTCACAACCATCTGGAGGTTCACGAGCCAAGAAACGATTTATCTGAGGTGAAGTGCCGAGTTTAGAACCATCGAGATCGGGAGACGAGCAAACACTACCGCCTGGAAAAAATAAAGTCACAGTATTAAAACCAGTTCATTATGTCATATCATTAACTAGTGCGATTAAGCTATTTCCAGAATCATTCTACTTTAAAATTCTGGAATAATTCTAAAAATCTCAAACAGTTGTCATTTTTTCATAACTACATACTGTGAACTGCAAATCATCTATGGAATAAACAATTCAATGTGTGTAAATATAACACGATATACCATACCATTCGGCATGTTTATATATCGAAAACAAAACAAAACGGATTATATGAATTGCTTGTATGAGGCTATTTGTTAGGTATGTCGAACTGTTGTTCGAGGACCTATGTTATGCCTGGCAATGTTTTTACCTAAATAGTAAAAGCAAATTGTGAATTATGTTCAGAACTGTGTGTAAGTCAAGTATTTTCCCACAATCCTTGAACACTTCAAATGCCAGGAATACAAAGGTTCACTACATAGTTAAAATGAAATGTTAAACGCGTGATGGTCGTACCCGGTTGAGTTCGGTTGCGCTAATCGCGAAACTAATAACACAAACAAAACTATTGAAAAATAAAAAAAAAACTAAAGCATAAGGAATTTTACATGCTCTGGTCTTTCAAACTATTTATGTTCGGTGCATTGTTACTATTTGCAGTCAGTTGCATGGGGATGTTGTTATGGTGCGTTGGCACGGGAAATATTTTAGTGCAATATATTGTTGGAATATTTTCTCTGGCAGTATGGCGCCATTTCAACATGAATTTGCTGAAATTTTATAACAGTATATTTCAGCACATACAAAGTGTAATAGCATCGTATTCATTTTTTACCAGTACTTTTAAAATATCATATAACTTAGATACTATCAACATTTATTTATAACGAACGAACGTAGATATTCGTATTTTTATCAATTTTTCTATTTGCACTCTTGCCGAGACTGCCAATATTGAGCAACATATTGCAATATTGGCAGTTATTGATACCCATTATTGCCGTAAATATATTGCACTAAATATACGGCCCGTTTAAACGCATCATTAGAAGCTTCATTTATAATATTTATAAAAGACCTGCTGCTAGGAGCTCTGCAGACCCAGCGCTGGACAGCGATCCCCTCGATGGCGAATCTACGCCCGTAATACTTAGTTTAGATATGTTGTATTTAATCTAAAGTCGCAATACACAATATAGTGAAATGTACGTCACTTGTAGTGTGTTATCAGTTGAAGTCACATTTAAAACTTATATAAAAACTATATTAAGTAGTATTTCGCAAGCGGCTTTAACTTTATAAATATTAAATAACGCCTTGACGCCAGCCTACTTTTTACTAATCATCCTATTTATTAACTTGATTTAAATTTATTCTACTTTAAAATATAAACATTACTCTCCTTCTGTTGTAGCAAGATAAAAAGCTTTTCATATAAACTTGATCAACAAATTCCAGCTATAGTACATGATTCCCAGTAATTCTCAAATTATTATTTGCTGGCAGAATAATATTATATACACTACAAAATCTTAGGGACATACTTTTTATATTTATGTCGTTAAATCATTTTTAGTCACAATAAATTCCAGTAAATTACAGTAATACCAAAAAATACAAATTAAATTAATATTAGACAAGGTGTCCAATGCAGTGTACAAACACCCAAAATAATACAAATTGATTAAAAAATTTGAATTTATAGATGTTACCTGATGAGTGAGCGGTGTGGCAAAGGTCGTGAGGAGTCTGTGTGTTGACGGAACGTCTTAGCAGCTCTGCAAGAGGTGCACGGTGACCTTCTGGTGTCACCTGAAAACATATTTTTTATCTCTTTAAATCATTTCCTTTACTATTATACACCACATATAATTCAAAGTTAAGTTACTGTTGGGAGTAGGTATTCTTTGAACATGCATGGACTTATGTAAATGCAGGAATATAAAATTAATATGTTGCTTTTTTTTGTTTTCAGTCAAACTTTTTATTTATAAACAAGTGTTACAAAAGAGAGAAATGGAAAACTTATTTCCATTGGGAACTCTGTTAAAAATAAAAGATTTTATTTTTAATGTGTACATTCGCAATGTCTAATAAAAATTGTCTTACAAGGTCATTTGTTACTAAAAATACAATTACATTTTCTTCGCACTTTCAAATGCATGTAAAGATTAAAAGCAGTGTTACCTTATCTCTTAATCGGTCGATATGTGGAGTTTGGGTGCCGCTGGCCGGATACAAGACAAGCCGTTCGATCTCCTGATTCAGGCCTTCTACTGATGACCTTGCTGCTCTTAAAGGCACGCTGCCACTTCCAAAACGAGACCCTGAAGATTATATATTATATATATTTAGAGTCATTATTGTATGTTTTGACGACCCAATAGGTGGAGCGATTTGATCGAAGGCCAAACAGACATCTGAATGATGAGTTTAGTTTCTGTTGTATGTCTTTATGTTTGAATTTTCGACTTTTTCTGTCCATGGAACACATAATACAGGACATAAGCACGTAACATAAACATAGTATGGGGCAATGAGTGCAAAAGGCGTTTTTTTTATTTTTCATAAAAAACTGGTCTATTCCAGTCACCCATAGTTGCCTTACATGGTTGTCTATGTCGATATGGCACTGCTGGGGCATGTTGGTAACAACACTAATATTCAGGCGATGCTGCTGAACATCCCTACAATGGAATTAAAATAATAGGAGTGATCTTTTTTATCTTTGTCATGGTATGATCTTATGGTATATTATTTTACTATTATAGTAGATATATATACATACATTGCAATTGTTAAGGTTCATGGAGTTATAGCTGAGAAGGTAAACATCTATATGTTTATCAAAAAAGTGAATGTTGTACAATTTCACTTACGCCCTTTTCCCGCCAAAACAACAACCCAATGACAATTAATCTTAGACACCTAATCATTAATATCACTTTTAACTTCTATTAATAAAACATAATACATATACTCACAGAAACCAGGACTCATAGTATGTGTTGAATAGTCTCCCGACGCGGTCGGCTTGTGTGGTCGCTGCAGGCGGCTCCGCAAGAAGCGATCTAGCTTGTCATCCTCAGAGCCCCTGGAAGACCGACCTGACAGTCCGCCGCCTTCGTCCGTCTGCATAACAAATAATATATAAAAAAATAATATAGGCACCCTTATAGATCCACAAAAGGATAACAAAAGCCAGAACACATAAATAATTAATTTACATATGTAAATTAATAATTTATATATGCATCAGTCTTGGCTGGAACACAATTCATAGTGGAATTTCTAATTGAACAAAATATGTTGACAACTGAAATTGGATGAAGATTAATGTCAATCTTGTGATATTTCACAAGGACATGAGATCTAATGTGAGGAACACAACAATATTTTAATCAAATACAAAACTTATAACAATTTTGAATTTTAAAATACTTATCATATTATATACATTAGATAATTATTATCTATAAAACATTAATAAATTTCCATTAAGTCAGCCATCAAAAAAATTGTACTTGTTTGATCTATTGAATATGGATGGTACAAATGTAATATTAATAATATAAAATTATATTACTCCATACTACATTGACCATTAGTCATTGCCACCTGGTTGACATTAACAGTCAACCTGATGGTAAATGGTCACCTGCTCTTTATACTAGTAAAAATATAGAACTCCTTTCCTTCTAGTATAAGGAGCTGATGGAAAAATCAAAAGCCAATCACAGACATGTTGCCTCATCTAAGACCCAGTTGGTTGCCTCATAAGTAATTAGGCCAACATCCATACCAAACCATAATTCCAAAATTAAAGTAAGGGAGCCTGTATACATAAAAAGTTTATGATGCTGACATCCTAAGTGGAGATTTAGCAAAGCATATTTATATTCTATATTCATATTGGCTAGTTAAGATAAATAATTAAAAATATACTGACAACTTATATATAAATAATGCCACATAATTAAATAAGATAAAAAATTGTCTTACTTGAGTTGATTTGTCCACTTGTAGCTGGCCAGCGTGGTAGTAATAGTCCCGTGACCACTGCCCTTTGTGGTATAGTGTGTCTAGAGATGCTGTGCGTCTGATAACACTGGCTCCAAAGCGTCCTTTACCTATAATCATTAAATAATATTAACTCATACATCAACTTACTTTAATAACTAACCACTGGCAGTCAGAGACAGCTTAATCATATCGCCTAAGAAGCATACAAGATCATTATATTATATGGAAGAAATTGCTAACAATGCCAGGACACTATAATAATTATGGTTTAACTAGCATCACAGGAAAGAGAGGCTACATTTATAATTACATAGATAACCATCAGTGGCCACATAGTATCAACATGTAATATTTATAAATATTTTAAAGTTATTCACAAATTTTGTCTTTGATTATCTCTTTCCTTCTATACCGAGTGGACTCTGCACAGTTTGGCAAGCATATTACTTTTTGGCACTGACGTGGAAGATGTGAGAAGAGCCTTCTTAGGCAATCTCAGTGTGCTATGACATGGAGATCTTCCAAAAAAATTAAAAAGAGCTCTCCTTTCCATAAATTGTTTGCAAATGTCCATAAGTTATGCTGACTACTTTCCATCAAGCAGCCTATACCCCTTATCCTTAGACTTAAGCATAATAATAAGTATAAGAAAAAGCAGAATTTATATTTTCATTGACCAAACGTTAACTTGCTATTTTGAGTTAATTATTCTCTTGTCGGTATGTTGATTTTGACAAGAATATTGTCAGATGCCACAAAGATGCCATCTTATATAGACCACTGCTGTTATACAGTTCAGTATTTCAGTCATTATTTCAAATGGACCATAATTTATATTTTCGAAAATCAGCTAATTTTGTTATTGTATTTTTTTATAAAATGTACAAACAATGCATTTACCTGGATTTAGAAAGCCCCATGCTTGTCTCTCTCTTACCACATACAAGCAATACTGACTTATTGCTTAATACTACTGTTACCAGGCACAAATAGGAATAAATCAGCATTTACTAATTTCTATAGGAGCATTTACATTAAGTTATACTATGTCTCATATTTAACATAATAAGTACTATCAACAAAACAAAAACAAAATAAAACAAAGACAAAATAATAGATCTATCTTATATATTAATGCCCTGTTTTGTTTGATTGTTTGCTAGATGTGCCCTGTGGGTTCACCCTTGATAAATTAAAATGCCATAAGTATAAATTTTAATAACTTGGATAGACATTTTAATGATTTAATGAAACAAATTATTTTCATGAAGAAACACTAATTATACTTTAATGTGAGAAATTTAAATACATTTTCAAACCTTTGAATTAAAGTCAGTAGTTTTGGTTTGATGCAATTTAAAACAGATATAAATTATTGAAATTCCTATCATTACTTATTCTCAATCCTATGAACATTTTTTTAAGCAAATATACATATGTATCCTTCAGTCATATGAAAGATATATATATGGATTTTTCTAGCACTGTTATGTTAGGTAATATCCTCCATGATTGAAAATATGTCTTAGTAACAAAATCTTTGAATCCACTTTAATAACACAATTTTATTATAGAAAATTATTTCATATTTGTAGTATTACTTAATATTCTCACTATTATTTAAATGAAAATAAAAATAAATCTAACAAGTCAAAACTATAAAAAAAATCAAATACTTTGTAACCAAATTATTTACAAAACTAGGAACAAGGAAGTTTACACATGCAAATGTAATATGTAAACATATTTCACAACAAAACAACATCACAAAGTAAATGAAGATGTAAACACAGCAAAAATAAATATTATCAAAATAATAAAAATAACTAAATAATATTAATAGCTAGTCTGCCAACTACAAATTATATATAAATGCCCTAATAAAATAATATTGAGATAACTTTGTCATCTAGCTCATTAGCAATATTTTGACACCTATATATTACCACAAATAGTTTTTACATAGCTATGTACCTCACTATGGTTAGGACTTGCATACTAGCTAATATTTTAGCCCCTAAATTAGATAGAACACATTGTATTAAAATATTTAGAGAAGTAATATTAGCACATAACTGATTTATTGATCTAATTAGAATATTAAGAAAAAAAAAACAGATTTTTATATATGTTGAAAAAGTATTTTTATAGTAAACAGTAGTTTAGTGCTATTGTTAAAACAACACAAAAGAATCATCTGTATATTCATTTCGCACTACATTTTTTTAAGAAAAAAAACCATTACTATTTAATAAGTCTTTGTTCATCAAATGAAAAGCTTCTATGGTAAATTTCAAGGGCATATTAAAACATACTCATAGATAATATTCTTAAGTATTGACTAATATTTGTTTTGGGATATTATTTGTTTTGTAGCTAACCTTTATAGTTGACGGCACCAGGACTCCGCTGGCCCGAGAGGGCATGGTCCGGCGATATCCGCCGCCACAAGTTGGTGGGTGACAGCGTCGGGCTATTCCCGGCATTCTTCTTCAGCCCGCCGCCCTTCATTACCGACGAGACCGGCAGGGTCGCGCGCATCGGGCCCTGCTTGCCCACCGGACAGTCCGACTGTTTTCGTACACGTCCCGACATGTTCGCTATCTACTGCAACCGTTCCACTAACTCCAGAAACTTACTTAATCACCAATGCAAACATTCAAACCTAACCAAAACCTTTAATGTTCAACAAAATCATCAAAATCGACGACGCCGCACGGCTTCTTTGTAGAGGGAATTTGTTAGGCCCCGATAAATATAGTGGATGTTACGTTCGAGTATTAAAGTTTTTTACTGCACGATATGGTAACTTTTGAGTCCGTAAAACGATCAAAAAACATAAACCGATTACATTTGACCGTCATCTAGCACTTATTAGATAAAACAGTATTCTATACGAGTCACATTTTTTTCTGTACTACAATGGATGAATGAATAAAACTGACAGATGACATCGGACATCGCGCCATTCTTTGTCTATCTTCAAATGAACATTTTACTACTTGCCACTTTTTTATGTAACGAACGAAATAAAAATAAGATGTGTAACATGGATTAGTTATTAAAATGAAACAATTTATAGCTACTCGTTGGCATTGCAATTAACAGCTGATTACTCCGCCATGACAGGCTGTCTCTGGGTGATTTTGGTTGCCATGCACAGATATAGTAATAAACCAAAAATAATTATATATTTCTTAAAATGTAAAGAAGACAAAAGAATTTGATAGAAAGCTACTTTAATACAATTATTTCAATATGGTTCCACTTCCATAGTTCTGCTTTAGAGAAATAAAGATATTTTTTTGAAATCAATATCAGTTTGAAGATTTCAGTTAACAACAACAAACTAATCTATAAACAACATTTATTTTAACTAAGGGAAGTAGATATTTACTATATGCTTTTTAAAAGCATAACAGTATAGTGAGTAAAGTTTACATTATTGTGATATTATTATTACACAGAATAATAAATATGTGTATTCAATAACAATGTATACGAAATAAACAAAACATCAATATGGTCAACTATTTTATTACCGGAATAATAAAATGTAATGCATTAATAATAACTTTAAGTCCAGACGTTGTAAGAGAGATACAAAAGAAACTAGGTAATGAGATTAATATTGTATACTTCGTTTTGTTTGTATATCATCTAGAAGTATCCTCAATTCTTCATCTTCGAATCGGCCCTCTAAAGAAGGAATTAGGGCCTTCGCTTCCTCTGGAGTCTCTGGACATAGATTTGCTAAGCTGGCTACTTCAAATTTATGTAATTTTTTTGACTGTAATAGACTGAAACAGATAAAAATATTTTATTTCATATTATGCAATATTTTATGTATAAAATACAGTCAAAACCGGGTATAGCAACATCGGTTAAATCGACCAAATGTGAAGATTCCGGCCGGACAGCTATTTAAGTAAAGAAGTAAATATACCTACCACCTATAAAGACTATGGATATAACATCCTAATTTGATGGTCCCTTCAATGTCTTTATATCCAATTTTGACTGTACTTGATTAAGAAAGTTCTATGTAGTTCTAAATTGTCTCTGGCTATATAATCATTGAGTGACCGAGTGGCCATCTGATAAATTCAAAATGATGTGGATAAATAAGCCTGTATCAAATCTCGTAATAAGTTTCATTGCTTAAAATTTGTATTTCACAGAAAAAATCCTACAACATACTTTACAGATAGTTGATAAACAATGTGAAAGGGCTATAGATTAATGATCTGTATTATGATATCTTTTTTTTACAATAGTTATATGCATATAAACCATGCATACACAGTACACTAATGTATCATATTTAAATTATTACTAACTTTCTTACTGCTGCAATGGTTTCTTTGTTTTTAAATTTTTTAAACATGTTTGTGTATGTAAGAGTTTTCATAAATACTTCAGAAAATTCTTGTTCTTCCTCAGCAGACTCGTTTTGTGCTTTCCTATGTTCTAGAAGCATATCAACCTCTGATATAAGTAGGGTTTCTGCATTTTCAAATTCTGAAACAATGTTTCAAAGGTTATATGTTGCTGTATACATTTAGAGTCAGATTTCAGAGAGATATATAAATCGATTTTATAATTCATGAGATTAATATGTAAAAAAACATTAACAAAGGAATATGACAAGAGATATAACTAAATTTCTGTTTCTATTACAATAGTTAGTAAAACTTGTTTTGTTGTAAAATTTTACCTTTTGGAAATTGTAAATCAGCCGCGTCTTCCTCCACAACATCTTGGATTGGACCAGACATTGTGTTTAAAAAGCTGTGCTTTGAAAATGTACCAAAACTTATGAGTTTAGTTATTATATATTTCCTCAAAACCAATTTAACGGAAGTTAAATTTTCAAATGTCCTGTTATGTGAGAATTTATACGCAAAATCTTACAACTGTTAATTATATTTCATTTCAATTCATTCACTACACTAACTAAAACGATTATTTTGACATGAGGATATGTCAGTGTGACAATTAACATTAAGAAAACGATTGAGAAATTATCTATTTGAGATATTGGACGACTGAAACTTTTGGATACCGCAAGTCTTTAAGGAGTACTTTACGTAATTAACTCGACTTAATTAAATTAACAGTAAACCCGCTTTTAACGCACATTCACTTGATTAATAATATTTGTGTTATTTAGACTTAAAATCGTAAAATTAAAATAGACTTAAAATCAATTTATAGCCATAATAATATAATATAATGAACGATGAAACGCTGTGACCGAGTTTTTGCCGTTTGCATATTTAAGTGGAACACATCATTTGTTTTTTATTTTAGTATTGTACGTTAACTGTTGTTAAATTATACAGCCACGAAAACATTTTTCAATCTTCAGCACTACTTAATAATCGTGATGTACAACTTTTCACAGAACAATAAACTATTCTTTCTGTTTGTGATTAAATAATTATTGTATATTGTTTCAATGAGGGTACGTTTAAAATTTTTACGTTTGCCTTTAATTTATGTAAACAAGACAACATGTCAATATGTCAATATGTTCAAATTTTGGTTGGAGGTTCTGTGTATTCTGTAATTGCCTTGGCTTTATTTTGATTATTTCAACCATGGAACACTGAATAATACTGTATACTACCTCGCATATTCGATAGAATTTATGGTTTATTGCCTGATTCGGGCATTTACTCAGTAGAGTCGTGTGTAGTTTAAAGTAAATAGACACTAGAGAAGTACAACACATTATAGCAAAAATGAATGTTATTAAACATATAAAACAAACGGTGTCAAAAACACCAACTAAATCAAATGAATCGTCGATGTGTTATACACCTAAAGGTAAATTAACATATTATTTTCAATTATAATGTTGAAGTCGCAAACAAGCATGCAGTCCTGACCTGATGGTGAATGGGCACTGTCCATGTGGATATAATGAACTCTAGACAAGATTATAGTTATAACTTTGGTTGGACATAGAAGCATTGCTGCCCTTGAGGAGTAACTTAAAATGCCTCAAACAAGTTTCTACCATACCATTATACCGTACCACACCTTTTAGTGCAGAAGCCAACAGCGTTTAACACTGAAATAATTGTCTTAGAGGTGCCTTCAGAGTCCTACCACTTTCAAAACTGTAGTTGGAATAACTTATATCTACTGTACTTCTTTGGTTCCAATGCCCGTTTCACTTACCATAATCCGCAAGCTGGAATACAGCTAGCTACTATTGTATAGCAGGAATGTTTGGAAGTAGTGCCATTTAAGTTAAACTTCCAGTAGTTTAACAAACTTCAAACCATTAAAGATTTTTTTTTAATAAAATTTAAGTGGCAAATGACTGCAGTCCACTTGACGGTGATAACTGTCACCCTCGGAAATCTGACACCACCTCCTCATAAAACAGAAGTTCTGCCTACAGTCAATCACAAATGTGTTGCCATTCGAGAAGACTTATATGACTGCCTCATATTTATGTCAGCCGGCATTCACACCCTTCCAAGAAAAGCAGGAACTAATTTATGTTAAAAATAGGTGTCACAGTGGTACCTCCCCAATTGGTTGTACTGGTTTGACTACCTTGTATTATATTCTAATATTATATTATATTACAATGATAGTCAAAATCCAGTAATCATAACGACATGTGTCTTTTTTCAGAACTACTTACACCAAATAAAGAGAAGACAGAAGTTTCAAAAATGATATTCGAGCATGTGTCTAATTTTCACTGTTTATTACGTGCCTGGGTTAAGCTGATTGATAAAGGCACGAAGTCATGTAAATCAATTGCATTGTTGAATATACATGAGGGCGATAGTGACTACTATGCACATCAGGTTGAAAATCTCACTGATGGTTTACTGGATACTTTGGATTGTATGAAAGAATTGCTATCTTGTAAGTCTCAAATTTATTCTTGTTTACTTTATTGGGTACTGCTATTTTAGTGCTATAAAACAAGCAAATTAATATTTTATCCTATATGGGTATGTTTCATGCTACAGCTAACCAGACAATTCCATCAGAATATTAAAGATTTTTTCAGGCCAAAATAAAAATGTTTTCTTAACTAACATACATTTCATGATTTCATGGATTATGAATGTTCTACTGTACATCAGTAGAATGTCAAAAATTCGGATTAATTGGGACTGGACCCCATCCGGATTATCAAAATTACGTTAAAAAGGCAAAATACACTATTTAAGTATACAAACATTTTAAAATTCAAGAATTTAGAGGTGAAATTAAACAAAAACATGTTTCATGTTCAAACACTGTATTGTAATTTGTTAAAAGCAACAAGTGTACAGTAAAAACATCAAACACTATTTGAACAGAACGGATGGTATGATGTTTTAATTTTTGCTAGATAGAAATCTGGATTTGTGACGTCCGACTTTAATGCTCTACTGCAGTTTTGGGGTTTTTTCTACACATTTATTATTTTTGTTATTCTATGTTTAAACAGAATTGAATTCTATATTTTACAGTTGTACAAAAGTTGGATAGCCAACTAAAGGCACTTGCGCAATTACAACCAGATAGCACTCCGGTCATCTTCACTTGGTCTGCGACACAAATATCTGAAAATATTACCAAAATGTACACATCAATGCAGAAAGAGTACACATTGAAGAAAGTCATAACAGGTCTTTAATTAAATATATTCATCATCATCAACCCATTATCGTCCGACTGCTAGGCACGGGTCTTCTCTCAGAATGAGAGAGTTTTAGGCCGTAGTCTACCACCCTGGCCTAGTGCGAGTTGGTAGACTTCACACACCTTTGAGAACTCTTTTTTTTTTTTAGAGAACTCTCAGGTTTCCTCACGATGTTTTCCTTCACCGTAAAGCAGTGATAATTACTTT